>ML777223.1:296279-322860 GCA_009831015.1 Picea engelmannii | reverse complement strand
ACCTACTAGAAGGAAGCACCAACTCCCTGGTTTCTCTAGCACCCACTAGAAGGAAGCACCAACTCCCTAAGTGTTCCAGCACCAACTGGATGGAAGCACCAACTTCCAGTCACACAGGCACCAACCTATATAACAGAGAACAATAGTTCTCCCTTGCACCACCCTGCCACCCTGGTTTCTCTGGCTACAACCAGATGGAAGCTACAACTCCCTTTGTCCAAGCACCCACTTGAACCTCTAAGGACAACAGTCCTCCCTAGCACCTCCCTACCACCCTGAAATATAAATCTTTGCTATTAAGACTTATTACAATGATATAAAGTTCTTCAGTGGCTTACTGGTCTCATCATTGTTCTGGTACATTGCGTTGCTCTATCTGCATCAGTGTATTCTACTCACTCCTTGTGCCTTCTATTCTTTTTCCTTTTACGTTCTTTGTGCCAAGTCCCTTCAATGCACCATTCCCCTTCTGTGCATTTCTACTACTGTGCTCTGCCTCCTTCTTCACACCTCAATCACCCTCAACAGCCCCCCTGATTCTTCTTTGTCCAACATTCTTATAGTCTTTGTGCCCCTTGTGCATGCAATCTACTTCTTGCTCATGCATCCTCTCTCCCCTAATCTCCTCCACATCGGGGTGTTTTCTCGACTTCACTCCTCCATAGCTATCCCATCTCCTGTGTGCCATGTTGTCTCTCTCTATTTTGCATCTCCTGCCCATTGTGAGTGCTCTGCCTGATCATCATGGTAACTCTTCAGCTTCTCTGGTGGTTTCACCCACGCATCCATCATCTCTGAATGTTATATCGAGATTCCTCAGCTTCTCTTACAGTTGAGACTCTTCATCTTCTCTGTCATAGACAAGCTCATCCTCTGGCAGAAACCATCATTTGTTTCTAGCAGTTACACTGTGAAGTGCAACAATAGCCCTCCGATCTTATTCAAATTCATCTGCACTGTTGAATTGACTTCGTTGAATCTTGCGTTCATTTTTCCATTTCACACTTTGGCATTTATGTGGAAATGAATTCTTGATGCTCCATGTCCCGGTATCCGAAGCTCCGAAATGGAGCTTGTTTGCACTAGCTCCAATCATTTCGGCATTTCGCATTTCGGCCTTTCGAGATTTCCCATGTCGCAAATTCATGTTGCGAGTTCGAGAGGTTAGGGAACCTCGTTCCTTTGAATTTGCAGTTGGCGAAAAGACGATCTATCATCACGTGTCCTATGGACCCAACGGTCTAGATCCTGTCATGAATTCGACAATTCACGGGCCTTCCTTGTGCCTGATTCAGGATTTCGGCATTTCGCATTTCACCGCTTCGAGACTCTTGTGATGAAGAGTCTCGTCACTTGACTCTTCCAACTCCCAGTATTTGAAGCTCCGAAATGGATTCAGATCAACGGTCCACACTCTAGATGATTCAATGGTCCAGATCTCTTCATGATTTTGCACATCGCGATTTCGACATTCTTGACGTCAGAGTTCTTGACAACTCCACCTCCCGGTCTGCGAAACTCCGAAATGGAGTCAGCTCAACTTTTTGGCTTTTCGCACTTCGCAACTTCAGGGTTACTTTCGTGAGAATCCTTGACATCTCCAACTCCCGGTATCCGAACCTCTTATATGGAGTCTTTGACATTTCGCGATTTCGCATTTCGCGACTTCGGGACTCCTGTAGTAAGAGTTCTTGACATCTCCAACTCCCGGTATCCGAAATCCTGGTAGCCAAAACTCTGAAATGGAGTCGAATCAACGCTTCAATCTTGCCTTTCGATCACTATTGTTCTTCCTTGCCTGCCTGTGTGTTGATCTTCCTTGTCTGCCTGTTTGTCATTGTTGTTGTTGTTCTTGCCATCAATGACAAGCACGCTCTTCTTGTAAACATGCCAACAAAATATTACAACTAGTTATCAAAATAGGACTTCTCCTCTAGACTCTCTATATCACGTCTGACTCTTGTCTCCTCTATCAGACCTAGGTATATATATTTATACGTTTATGGCTCGCCAACCATTACAATGTATTGTAAAAAAACTAATCCTAACATCGTTAGGTCTTCCATGCATGCGTGCATGGTGCTCTTCCTTCCAGCTGTCGTTTCCCTCGTGCATGCCTTCTTTCCCAAAATAGCCTTTCTTTCCATTTTGGCCTGCTTCCAACAGGCCCCAACACTGACATGTGGCTATTCCTGAGCCACCTAACCTTTGCGAGCTTCGTCGATCTCCCTGGTGATTGCCTAGAACTTCTCCATGAGCTCTGCTGCTTGTGTTTGAGTCTACACGGTCTTCTCCTTGAGTGCATCTACTGTCTACACTGCAATCTCATCGTTGATGAACCCTGCACACTCTTCCTGGATTGGTGCCATATATGTATTTTCTTCCTCTTCCTATGCAATGACCTTTGTTACTTGCTCCTAGAGCGGTTCCATTTGAGTCTGGCACTCCTTTTTCTGCATATGCACAGTGGTGAATTCTACCTGTAGTCTCTTCATATCTTGTGCCCCTTTGATATGCTCTATGATGGACATTGTCTTCTACCTTTACTTGAGATCTTGTATAGTTGCGCTTATCCTTTCTTCTTCCTTATCCCACCACTGGACTTGTTGATCCTCTTCTAGCTTTGTCCAGAGTTGTGTTGCTTTGTCGAACAGGTCAGTTGTTGTGTGGACCTGTCATTATATCTCCTGTAACTGCTTTGTTGCCTCCTACTTCCTTTGCTCCCTTAGCTCCGGTCGAGTGGTAGGTGTGAGATGCCCATGGAGATTATCTATCTCCTGTTGATATTGATCGATTCCCTGTGCAATCTAATCAATCTTCTATGTTGTTGTGAGTTCGGCCCTTTGCACGGTCTTTGGAAAAGCTCTGGCCACGTTTTGTTCCAATACGTTCACATGTTCCCTCTCCTCTTTGGTCTCAAGCTTGGCCTGCTCATATATCAATTCCAACTCGTCTCGTTTATCCTTTACCTTCTGTAATTCGGTTGTGTCTATGTGTGCACGAGACTGTACCTCCTAGGTAACACTCACTTGTAGTTTATATAAATCCTTGGATGGTATATGCAGCAATACCAATTGTAATTGAGGCAAGTCCTTTAGGGGTGTATTTCCCATGATCTCGTCCATGCACAGCATGCTGGGTGTAATGTGAAACATTGCATTCGGCTGCGGTATTGTGTGGACTGTATCCCACTCACTTGCTTCAGGTTATCCTCCTATCCATGATGTTGACGACCCTTTTTCTATGTTGTTGCTAGCTGCCTATGCTTCCCCGATCTGCTTGATGAGTTGTTGCATGTATGTTGACTCTTCTTGCATTTTGTCCCTGTGGTGTGCAGCATTCTCAAAATCCTCGAATGTGATATCCTATTCATCTTCTTGCACGCACCCCCCGTCTAAGTAGTTGGTCACTTAGTCGAGCCTGGTTCTTGTGGATTCAGACTTGGTGTAGTCCCCTGCGCTGCCTCGACCTATTTCTATTGTACTTGGGGCAGTTGTGTATTATTCTTCTTCCCCTTCTGGGTTCCTGCCTTAGATTTCCCCCCTTTCATCTACTTTGGCTTGGCCTGGCCCGTCCTTGGTTTCTTGGGCACTGTGACTTCCTGGGGCTATGTCTCTTCTTTCCCTACCTCCTTGACATTTGTATGTTCCTGCCTTGCCTCCTCTACCTCTGCCCCTGCAGGTATGTCTCAAGTGAGGACTGGAATCCTCCAATCATCTTCCCAATCCTTGATAGCCATTTCTATATCACCCTTCGCGATGCAATAGCGCAGTTGTAGCCACTGCTTGTTGGGGTCCTTCCATGCCTAGATCCACATTGCATGTCAAATGGCCTTGAAGTTAGCTATGTCCCGATAGTATGAAACAACCTATAGTGTTATTCTCCATAGGTTGGTGATGGTCTCCTGCAAGTCATGGAGATATCCTTCAAATATAGTTGTGTTCATATTTTTGTTCCTAGCGTCTGAAGTGACGCCAAGTGATAAATATCTCGCTCCATGATTGGGTTTGGGTCTGGTGGTGAAAAATACATATTTTGGTTCCTTCCATCCCATAATGGCTATCAGCATGATCAACCATGAGTAATGAAATTATGTTCCCAGATGTTGCGCATCCTTGCAGTCATCTAGAAACAAATTCAAAAGATAAGGGGCCCAACTGACTATGGTGCCCTCGACACATTGTGCTGCAACTGCGACAACCCCGGTCAGGACTTCCTCCTTGCGGAATTTTCTAAGAAGCTTTTAGGCAATGATTTTTGCAGCCATTTTTGTCGTGATGTCACTGATCTGTTTGATAATAATTCTCCGCGTCCCCCTTTTAGTGTCATATTTATTTTTCATCTCTTCGGCGAGTGCTTTCTCCTTTCTTTTGTCATCGAGAAATTGTGCAGGATCCATGCCCTGTGATGGAAGCCCTGTGATGTGCACAATGAGCTCTACGTCTATTGAGACAAGCTTGTCCAGCCATATATCTCCACCATGTGTGACCGCCATCAATTTCTTGATGCAACTGCTTGCATATTGTCCTCTGCCAAAGTGTGGTAGTTCTAGCAGACCTAAAATCCCAGTTTTTGCTAATCATGTTGCCCACTAGAGTGGTTTATGAACCGGTGCCCCAAATGGATCTAAACCCACAGTCTATAGGTAGAATTGCTTCGCGAACTCTGGGAAGTGTCCATGTCTATTACATCATGGTATGAGTATTTTAGTTTTTCTACATATCCTAACAAATCTACTTTTACCCATACCCCTTCTAGTATGCGCGGAAAAAAAAATGTTGCAGCAGGTTGTTTGCGTGGTGACCTAGGTATTGTGTGCTTGTCCTTTCATGATCGTGGTTGACTCAAGGTTCCAACCTCCATTGATCATTCTTCGACATATTGTTCTGGCCAGATCGTGACATCTTCTACTACTCCCTCCTGTGGATATTCCGACACAATTATCTATGATTCGTTTGGATCGATCGTTGCTTCCTGATTTGTAGTCGTCCCATTAGCTCTAGGGGCTTCTTCAGGGTTTTTTGGTTGCAATTGGTTGCATGTGCCCTCGTTCTATCAGCCATGTCCCTATGTCTGTGTATCCACGGTCATGCATGTTGGTGTTGTATGTTGGGTTTCCCCCACAATGGCTGTGGGGTTAACTAGTGTTGTATCCGGTTATGGGATTTCATCTACATTGATGACTTCTAGTGGCTGTCGTTCATTGTCCTAAGATTGTATTCGTGCTCCAGTCCTCACTCTGGATTTTCTAGCAGTATGGCTCGGTTCGGCTTGTTTGGGAGTTTCCATGGTGGTGAAATTCGATCGTCCGTCGAGCTTAGTGGCCTCTACAACTTCTGCAAATTTCACTATGTGCTTCGTATGATCTATCGCCCTCTATCTCTTCCAATTTCACAATAGGATTTTTTCTCCCACGTCCTTGCTTTGTGTGGCCATCGCGTGAAGCTTGTCAAAGACATTACCTTTATTCCGGATTCAATGAACATGTGGCTCCTTCATACTTTCCATTACTCTCCCTCAACGTCTCCAAATGGTGTGATTAATGCAGCGTCCCGTCAGTCGTTTTCGGCATTCAATTCTTCTTGCCTTCATCATTTAGTACTTCTTTTGTCGTATTTACCTTTCCCACTTGTTTCTGTTTTGAACTAATCATTTTCCTTGTCTTCATCGGGTTTGTATTCCTAAGTGTGTGTGCTCCTTCTCCTTCCAGCACACTGTACCTATGTTGGTGTCGTTTGATACCCTGCTTTTTTTCTTTTTTTTTAACTGCGCGGTGACTTTCAAGTTATGGGTGGTCGACTGTCCTTGTACAACTTCAATCAACTTCCATTGATCATCCCTCTGATTTTTGTGCCTCCTAATTCTTTCAACTGTACATCTCCCCCATCTGTGACAGTTTTTACTTCGTATGACCCTAACCAGTGCATTCTGATTTTTCCTGGATGTTGAATGGATTTGTTGTCATACATCAACACTAAGTCTCCTTCCTTGAAATTTTTCTTCTTGATATGTCTGCCATGCCATGCTTTGTCCCTTGATTTACGAACTTGCTAGTGGAACCCTGCTAGGATCCTATCTTCCTCCATGATCATCAATTGATTCAGCATGTCATGTATTGTGCCTCGTTCTGTCATGTGTGTAATCTCAGCTACACGCGGACTAGGTACCAGAAATTCTAATGGCACCACTTGTTCTTGTCCATATACCAGTTTGAATGGTGTGTGCCCTGTCAAATTCTTGCATGTGGTCCTGTATGCCCACAATGTTGCTGGTATTTTGAGGTCCCAATCATCCATGTTGACATTACAAATCTTTGTCAGTGCATTCTCAAGGATTTTGTTAAATGCTTCTATTGTTCCAGTTGCCTATGGGTGATACCAAGTGCTCTTTTGATGATGGACTTCAAATTCTTCAGTCATAGCCTTAATAGTGTTGTTAATGAAGTGAGTGCCTTAATCGCTCATCAAAATTCTTGGGCAACCAAATCTAGTGATTACTTGTTCAAATAGAAAGTGTGTTGTTGTTTTTGCGCTGCAATCTTTCACTGGCGCTTCTTCCACCCATCTCATCAAGTATTCAGTCACGGTGATAATATATCTTTCTCCTGTCCTCTTTACGGGTGGGTTAATTGGTCCCATGAAGTCTATTGCCCATTTTTTGAATACCTGCAAAGTTACATGTGGTCACAATGGAATATTGTCCCTTCTATTGGGTTTGCCAACCCTCTAAAAGACATTGCATCTCTGGTAGTACTCTTTCGAGTCTCTGTGAATGGTCGGCCACCATATTCCTGCATGAAATACCTTCTGTGTGATAGCTTTACCTGTGTAATGTCCTCCTGTTATTCCCTTGTGGGATTTTGCTAGAACCCTTGGTCTTTCATGTTGTAGCAAATATCTTCGCAAGATGTTATCTGCGCCCATTTTGTATAAGTGTCCTACGATCAACTGATAATCTATAGCCCGGAGTACCAAGTTTTTCTTTTGCGCGGTGTTATATTCCTGTGGTGCAGTACCTATACGCAAGTATTGGATGATATCTGCAAAGTATTCATTCGCTATCTGGACTAAAAATAATTGTGCATCCAAAAATTTGTCCTCTAAATTTGTAGTTTCTTCTCCGTTCGTGACCCTTGATAGGTGTTCAGGTCCCATATTCAACTTTCTTGGCTTGACTATTACTTCAAAATCAAACTCTTGAAACAATAGTAACCATCGACAGATTCTCCCCCCCAACACTGGCTTGTTCATTGGGTACTTAAGGGGTGAATGATATGTGAACATATTAAAATGTTTGCCAAGTAGGTAATGCATGAACTTCTGAAGCGAGTAGACCATAGCTAGGCCTTCCCTCTCTGTAGTGTTGTAGTTATGTCCCGATTCTTATAGTTTTTTTCTAACAAATTCTATAGGATGATCCAATTCTCCTGCTCCTGGTTGTACCAAAATAGCTCCCAAGGCTATGGCTAATGCATCTACGTGTACATGGAATGTCTTCTCCCAGTCTGGAAAGACTAAGATGGGTGTTGTGACCATATTTTCCTTCAGAGTGTCTAATTTGCATTGACATTCCTCATTCCACTGAAACTTAGTATCCTTCTTGAGCAATTTCTCCATTTACACGTACACTTTGATAAACTTTATGTAGTATTTTGTGTGTCTCGATGTCGCTATTAGTTGACAGACTATATTTGGTGGTGGTAAGTTAACAATTACTGCAATCTTTGAGGGATCTACTAGTAAGCCTTGTTTGCATACTATATGGCCTAATAATATCCCAAACAGTGTTTCGAAGATACATTTCTTGATGTTTAATGATATCTGGAACTGCCTACATATTTCTAACATCAGCCACAAGACCTCTACATGGTCTTTCAATAGACTATAGACTGTCCAATCATCCAAGTATACCTCCAGAAACTGGTGGATAAACTCCTTAAATGCAGCGATGAGTACTCTGGAAAATATTGCTGGTGCATTCTTCAGTCCAAATGGCATGACTATGTACTAGTAGGATCCCCATTCTGTAGCAAACATGGTCTTGTATCTGTCTTCATGTGCTATCTTGATCTGGTGGTAGCCTGAGAATCCATCAGTAAATGAGTAAACTTTGTGTCCTCCTACGTTCTCCAACACTTCATCTATGAAAGGCATAGGGAACGCGTCATGTAGGCATGCATCGTTCAACTTCCTCAAGTCGACACATATTTTTATCCCGCCTTGTTTTTTCTCCTGAACTACCATCGGGCTTATCCATTCTAATTCCTCCACAGGTTTTATGATTCTAGCTTCGAGCATTCTATCGATCTTAGCTTTAAATTTCTACTTATATATTGGGTTTTGTTTGTATGGTCGTTGTCTAATCGGTCTTTCTTCAGCTCTGAGTGGTATCTTCATTTCTCCTAGCTCTCCCGCTATACCATTCATTTCTGTAAATGTTGTGGGGAACAGGTCGTTGTACTCATGCAGTAACTCTGTTATGATTTCTATTGTTTGCTCATCCTAGTAGTCTCCAATGTTGGCCATTTTGGGATTCTCAATTGTCCCAATGTTGATTTCCTTCACATTGATCGGTGCAACAATTACTTCTGATTCTAGAGGTGGACCTTCCACTTCTCTTTCGCCTTCTGCTTCCTCAATCTAAATATCGTGTGTATCATCTTCATCTCGTGCTTCTTCCTACACATGGTAGCATGACAACAATTATTTAACTATCTGTCTGTTCCATTGTTGTTCTTCTGTTATGAGTTTGACTTCTGGTTCCTTAATGAATATCAACCCTCTTATATGCTTAAGTGTTGCATCTATGTTGGGTTTCTCGTGCTCGAATGAGAAAGTGACTGTAAAATTATGTTGTAGTATTGTCCAGCTCGAAGTTCCTCTGCGTAGTTCCTGCTGGTATGCACTCTAAAGTGTGTATGAAATGATGAGGCCATTCCTTTGGGCTGTCATCTTCCACGGCGTTCTGTACTTCTCCAAGTGTTTCGTTGGTGCCCCCTGTCCATCGTACTTATGTTTCTTGTTTCTTTTTTGTTCTGCGGCAAACCTTATGTGCAGTAATCTCTTAAATTGGTACCAATCCGTGAATGTTTCTTTGTGTGCGCCCCACCATCTTACAGGCGTGGCCTTGAGTGCTATATCAAGTGCTAAGAGTCTATGATTTTCTAACACTTCATCCTCATACTATGCCAAGAATACTTCTAGATCATTCACTCCATGGAAACTGGGTGGTTCACTTATCTCCGTGCCTAACCATCTTACTGTGCGGTCTATTCGGGAGCACCTTCTTGTGGAAACTTCGTGTATCATTTGTTTCCAGTTCTCTAAACCTGTATCTAAGTCTGTCGCACATGAAGTAATGCTTCGCCAACTAAGTATCCCATCTGCAGTTGGATTTAGGTAATCCCCATCGCACGCACTTTTTCTGTACAACTAGCTTATTTCCTCTAAGTCTAAGCAAGTAGGTTCTACAACCCTTTTCCCTTCTAATGGGTCCAATGGCGCGATGACCCTGTATTCTCCTGACTTGATTGTCATTTTCCGTGTCTTTAAATTGATTATGGCATGTTTATCAAACGCCCAATCCAAGCCAAGAAATGTTGGATATGGTGTTGTGTCGTCCACTATTTCAATCACTTCGAAGTCTGCTTTAGTGTGCACTCCATCCATGTCAACTGTCACTCCTTTCAGTCTACCAATTGGTATGACTCTATGTTGGTTTGCTAGTTTCAGTTGAACAAGTGAATATCCTAATGTGGGCTCTCCCATACATTGCCATTTCTTCTTTGGTAGTGCATTGACTTTAGATCCTAGATCCAGTGTGATATCTCCCATGTTGAAATCTTTGATGTTGGCATTCAGCCTGAACTCCCTACTTGTTCTTCTCCTTGTATGTAGGTGATTGACTAATTTTTTTTCTAGTTTTTCTTTTGTATCTATGCTACATTTTTCCAATATATTTTGCAATATGTTGACATCGAATGGATCATTCAATACTTTTACACATGATTGTAAAAATCCTTTGATCATACTTACTTGTCCCAGGGGTTTCATTTCTTTGGTATGATCCAACGATGGAGGCATCTCGTACTCTGGCTCTCCCTTGCTGTGTTGCACAGTCGAAGTCGACACGGTGTCTTGCTTCACGAATTCTTGTCTCGCTTGTTGAAATATTTCCTTCTCATTCTGTGCATCGAACTGTCTCATTGGTTCGACATTCTTCTTCACCCACTGGTGTTGTACTGGCTCTTGTCGAGTTGCGTCGTTTCATGTTTTAACTCCTCCGCACGTAACTATGTTGATGTTTCATCTTTCATCCCTCACTTCAGCTAAAATCCATTGAACATTCTGGTTGTTCTGGTTCCTCTTTTCCTGGATCTTCCCTAGTAATGTAGGACATTCTTCCATGTCATGATCCGATGCTCGACAATACATACAAGTTGTCGGTGGAAGTGGACATTCCCTTGAATAATGTTCTAGTTGTTAATAGTTATGACATACCACTGGTCCTCTACCTCTTCCAAAGCCTCCTCTCGCTCGTCCTCTACCTTTGTAGCCTGCTCAATCTCCTATCGACGTGTTATACTAAGGTGCCTGATTGTACTGCGCGGTATTGTACTGAGGTTGCACTGTGTTGTATTGTGGCTGCACAGTATTGTATGGTTGTTACGCAATATTATACTATTGTTGCACAGTGTTGTATGGGGATGGAACTTGGTTAAATTATGGTGCAGCTTGCCCAGTCATCATTTATGCCTACACCCTATATACATTCAATGTCCTCTCTCGCATCAAATCCATAGTTCTACAATCTTTGTCATTGTGGCCCACTGACTTGAAAAAGTTGCAATATGAGCTCTTTGGGATTGTCTTGTATTTATGCATCATTGGACAGTGATATGGATCATGGACCAGTTTATTACAAATTTCGCACCATAGTCCTCTTGTTGGTAATGGATTTGGCATTCCTGTTGCCATATATTGCGCGAATGTTGGACATTCGTTCTTGTGGTGTCCTTTCATCCTGCATGTGGTACACCAAACAGCTTCTCATTTGTCCTTGCTTTTGTTCTGGTTTAGATGTAACGTTAAGTTCTTCAAATCCTCCTTCAGTTCTTCGATGGTTCGATCCATTTGATGATATTGGTTTTCTTCCAGTTGTAGGGATGCCTGCAAAGCCTCTGCCTATGTCTGAAACGTATGTTGTCACAATGGGTATTTTAAGTGTGGTAGCAGTGAATTGGTGAATATGTGTATGTGTTGGATATCAGTCATGAGATATTTCAAATTTCCTTTTAGTCGCTTGAATCTTTGGTCAATCTCCCATACAAATTATCCTAGTTTCTGTCTAATTACTATCATCTCATTCATGTACTGATCTTCTGAACTTGGCTTATGGAACTCATTTATCAATAATTTCTTGATGTCTGCAATCATTCTGGTTGTCCCTGGTGGATTGTTTGTAGAGAAACTCATATACCAATCCAGTGTGTGATCCCTTAGTGTAATCGCTAGTTGTGCAAGTTTAGTATCTTCGTCTGTGATCTGTTTTGCTTCCCAGATCTTCTCACAAATGAACAAATTCTTTTTCGGGTCCTCCGATGCTTCTCCTTTGAATTCTGGTAACCTGATGGTGGGATCGTGTCTTGCCATCCTGAACACTAAACTACTACCTCTGCGTGGTGTAGATACTTGACTAGTGCTTCCTGAACTGGCTCCTCCAGTTGTTGTGCCTTGTGTAGATGTACTTCTTGTTGTCTTTCTTCTCCCGAAATTCGGTTGTCTAAACAGTGGTGTTCTCTTTGGTGTATTAGTCACACATACGTTTATGGGTTCCACACTGACATTAATATGGATAGGATTGTTGCCTTCTCTTCCCTCTCTTGGACCTCTCATCTTCCTCTCATATGTTGCACATGTGATTTCCTCAATATGCTCCACAGCCCAGAGTTCCTCTACCTCTTCTTCATCACTCACCAAGCCTTCCCTCACGGCTACGACTCTCTTCTTTGTATTCACCTTGTATTGGTAGGGTACTCCACTACACGTCTTTCCAGTTGTCACCATGATCCACTTGATCTGGTCGTCGTCTATCATGGTTGGGTCCAAGGGTTCCTTCTTCTTTCCCTTATCCATTATTTCTCCTTCCATTTCTCCTCTTTCTGTCGGTGCTTCCCCCCTTCCCCCATGCATGCAAGGAAGTTTAGTTGTCTGACTCCATTGTCATTACCCCTTTGTTGTATAGCAGTATCTTAATAGAAGTATACAATGATCTAATATGCCTTCCTCGAGGCCCACATATAAACTCTTTCTCCACGATGTTGTACGACTTCGATGTATCTACTGCAAACGTTGTTATAAAGCCTGCTACAATACTGTCGAGCCAAAAATCTACTGCGCGGGTGAAAAAAATTTTCACCTGCTGTAACTACTCAATCTGTACTGAGGTCCACTCTAACTGTCGAATACAGTTCATTGCATGGTTATCCTTCAACCTTAATATCCACTCTTGCAATAAGTGTGGAAAATAACAGAAAAAGACTTCATGAAATCAGTAAACACATATTTCTCAAGATATTTACGCAGTGTTACTCTAGGATTTATGTTATCTTTCTATGCAAACTCTAGCTCTTTTGTCTTCATCCAGCTTTTGATCTCGGATTTTGTGGGATTCCACAGTCTCAACATCCCCTTCTAGAGGCTCATTCTTTTCACCTTCGTATCGTCTGATTCTGCATTCTTTTGACCCGCCTTCCGCATATCTTACAAGTTCTCAACAGATCCCATCTTCTCAATCCTATATTGTTCCAACCAATGGCAACAGAACCATTTTTTGGTTATTTATCTATCTGTCTAAGTTTATATCCTTATCTTGAGTGACCTAGGGTTCATGTCTACTTGGGGTTCCAACAAAGCCCCTAAAACTATCGACCCTCCTGGTAAACTAGAAGGCAACGCAGCGCATAGAGTGCACTGTGCAGTCTCACCCGAGATAGTCTTAATGGGTGGCTGCAATACTCATGTGTTTGCAGTCCGAGATTGAGTGGATATCTGAAAAATGTGTGCTAAGATTTTTATATTTAACTTATTAACGCAATAAACTATCATTCACAATTATGCATGGAATATAATCAACTCATTCATTTAGCATATCAATAATTACTGAAGACAGTAAAGAAACACATGGATTTAATCACATAACACAGTTTTTACTATGGTTCACCCCCTTATGGGCTACATCCACAAAGATCTGGCTCTCAAGCTCTTTTATTATAGCGGTTCCAAAAACTACAGCGACGCGTGCTTTACAACTTTTCTCAGTCGAGTCAAGATCTATTATGAGGAGGACTAGATCGCACCAAGATCCTTAGCCTGCGATCTAACCCTCAATATCCACCCTCCTTACTCCTCTCTAGCTCAACAACTTACAAAATTAGGTCGTATAGAAAAATATTACAACTAGCTATCAAAACAGGACTCCTCGTCTAGACTCTCTATATCCCGTCTGACTTTGGTCTCCTCTATGAGACCTAGTTATCTATATTTATACGTTTATGGCTCGCTAGCCATTAAAATGTATTGCAAAAACCCTAACCCTGATGTCGTTAGGTCTTCCATGCATGCGTGTGTGCTGCTCTTCCTTCTAGTTGTTGCTTCCCTTGTGCATGCCTTCTTTCCCAAAATAGTCTTTCTTTCCACATTGGCCTACTTCCAACACACAGTACTCATATCCACTCAAAGAGACAAAAGACATCGGACCACATAGATCAAAATGTATCAAATCAATTATATCTGCTACCCTATTGTCACTACTTGGAAAAACAGTCTTGGTGTACTTCCCCGGTGCACACCCCTTGCACACATCCTGGTGCTTAGTACTGAAATATGGTACCTCAGTAACAATCTCTCTCAAAAATATTAGAGCGCCATGATGCAAATGGGCCATCCTCCTATGCCATAGCTCACATAAGTCACTGTTGTTGGTACCATGAATCAATGCTCTAGTTGGCTAAAACATGAGCTTGTATAGTTTCTCATGTCTAATCCCAATAACTTTGGCTGAAGTGATATTGGATCCCTTGGGATGCATGAGTACTTCTCCATCATGGAACACCACCTCATACCCCCTGACCTCAATGGTAGAAAATGATATCTAGTTCTTTTTCAAGCCCATAACATACAAGATGTAAAATTCCCAAGTAGATTTACCAGGAATTTAATGGATTATCGTTTTTCTGATTGTGGTATTTTGTCAAGCAGTTTGTTGTCTTTGCCTTCTAAGTTTTGTTGGGGTTTATTTATAGATTTTTTACAACAAGTGAATGAAGTAAATATAGAAACAATGGAAACACAACTAGATATAATAGAATTAACACAAGAAAATAGCCATAAATACCTCAGATTTGCATTTTACTTAAATATATAGCCTACCTTAGTACAAGAGATGGACATATCTAGAATAGAGATGGAAGAATAATGTGTGTGGTTGAAAGTATCCCAAGATACAAGAACAAGAGAGAGACATAGGCTCTCCTGAAGTCCCAATAGTTGCATACAAGATATGAAAGATCATTTTTTCCCCTTATGTGATATAGTTGGTTGCTCTGGCTGAGTTGCGCCCCTCTCTAGCTAGAAACTCTTCTAGGAATTTCGGCCCTACTAGATTTGGCCTCCAAAATCTTGAAAATTGTTTCAAATATATAGATCTGAAGATGGTAAGCTCATAAGAAAAGATTCCATGGTTCTAGTTGTAGATCTGACCCCCCAAAGCTCTGAATCTCTAAGAACAAGTGCGCCCTCCTTCAGAAATTTTCCCAGCTTCAATAAAAAATAATTATGAGGTGATAAACCCCTACAAATTGAAGAGAAAAGTATCCCTAGGGATAGAAATCCCTCCTGTGGTGAGATCTACTTCAGATTCAATATCCTTTAAGAAAAACAAGCTTCTCTTCCCTTGGCAGTACACTCCAATCTTGTAGAAACCCTCAAAATGGCACCCTGTCTCCACAAATCACTATTGCAAAATGACTTAGAACTATGTAGAATGGTGAGGGTGGAATATTTCACCACCTCGGCCAAGCTTGGATCAAGAACAAATGAATATTTCACCTCCTTGTTGATCTCTAGGGTTTGTTCACTCAAAACCCTCAAAACGTCCAAGTTGTAGAGCTCAAAGATGCAAGTGAGAAATGATCAAGAATGAACCGAGCAATTCACCCCCATGTTAGCGACATTTTTTGTCTCGGGCACAAAGGTACCCAGGTCTGCAGGGAGCATGGGAAGCGCTCGAGCGCAGCACGGGAGGATCCCTTTTCCAGTTGCAAGTCAAGCGAACGGGCAAAGTGTTGGTTGTTAGTCACCGAGATTCAACCGCAAAACAAATCAATGGTCATCGGGTTTACGGGGTTGTCAAGTTGCTCAAGATTTAGCACGAAGGGTAGCGCTCATAGTTTGAGGCAAATCTGGGTCTTCCGATCTAATTGGGACAGGTGGCGGCCAACCGGCGTATCGGGGATCAGTGTTTTGGGATACAAGGAGCCTCCCATTCTTTACAGTTGAAATCGCCGAAACGACGGAAGCACCTTTAGAACCGAGCCCACGGTCCTAGCCCCAGGTCACATCAAGCGAGGGTGTAAATGGGGGAAGCCCCTTTTATAATAGAGAATATTATCTAGGTCGTTCATCTGAAGAACGCGTGGCACGCATCCGTGTCACGTCAGCATTCGGGAATTCGAGGGGTAAGCGCACCTTGTTATTACACCTCTCGAAACCTCGAACCCTGAAACACCGAAAGCGCCCAGAATTTGGCCCATGATTTTGGCGTCTGGTCACAGAGGAGTAGGCTTAAAGGAGAGGCGCTAGTGTTTATCATTTGAAGAACTGGGCCTGCTATATTGCCGAATCAGTTCAGAATCATCGGATCTGTGGGGGGACACGTGGCGACCGTTAGGTTCTCCCAGCATTTCACCCATCACAATTTCAAAGAAAGAAGTTTTGCTCATTCCTATCCATGAACCCCGAAACACCGAAAGCACCTTTGAAGATAGGCGTAGGGTCACGGCCCGTGGTCACTCAAGAAAGTAGAAAGGGTTGTACAAAAAGGAGGCCAAAAGCGTCGAATTGAGTTTCAGAGGGGGGGCACTGTGTTCTCCAGACGCTGATTCGATGTGATCTAAATCCCAGTACCTGCTGGGAATGAATGAAGAAGAAAGAGGGTGGTTGAAACCTCGCCTCACTCATTAATTGCAAAGTATGGATGTTCCGACTGAAAGTCTTCCCAAGGTGGTCTTCTGTACTGGTTATTTTCATGGAAGCCACGCCGAGTCCTCGACTTACCAGGAGAGTCTGCACACGCTAATTTAGAATTTAAAGGCTCCGCTACCCCCCTGACGCAAGCCATGCAAAATTAAGGTGGCGTGTGACAGGGGAGTGCAGGCCAGATTTGATTGAAGAGACTCCTCGCCCTGAAAGTCATGTAGGCCTTTGTTGGGCAAATTGTTTGGGAGTATATATACTTAATTTTGATATTTTTCAAGCTATCGATGGTAGAGCGAAGCTCCCGATTGTAATGTTTTAACAGACACTCTAGTTCTCTGGTTATGCATCTATATGTAATATTTCTTGTTTAATGAAAGACAGTTTCCTTATTCCATCTAGTTTTCATCTCATACTGAGACAGTTCATGATTGAATGATTCACATGAATTATTGTAGTTGTGTTATGATAAAGGATTTATTATGGCACTATTGTATTCTCCGGTTTTTTGCGTTTGAATGTAAGAAGATCTCGCGTTTAAATGCACTCTCCTACAGTCTGCTAGAAACCCGATGTTGACAACAGACCTTTGCATCTCTCTGATACAAGTCTTCCCCCTACTCACCCTTACTACAACTCACTGTCTGGAGTATGTCTAAGACCTCACTTGCCCATGCATGCCTGGCCTAGTTTCGGAGTTGAAACAATATCGTCTGAGTTTACTTCCATTCGATCACCCCTTTCATACACAAATCGTGACATAAACTAATGGGCGTCGTGCTCTGCTCCTGCCGCAATCCAGGAGTGACTTCCATCGCCAACATTTCTGGCGCCGTTGCCGGGGATGAAGTTGAAAATATTCCCTGGGATTGAACGATATTGAGATTCTGATTCTGAAGGTGCATCAGGCATCAGAGCCCTTGAAGATTGCTACTGTGCACCAGGCGACTCCATTGTGACAACTCCACTGTGGCGAACCTGTTGTGTCAACTGTGGCTTTCAGAGGCAGACACACGCAGTCCCATCCACAGCTGCCTCTAGCTACACCAGAAACAGATCTGGAGGGGGTTCTCAGGAAAGGAAAGGCCTCTGAAGGAGAAGTTATTGTCGTTGAACCAGGTAATCTGCCATCTCCTTCTGTAGGAACTCCATTTTCTCCTCCTCAGTTTCCTAGCAGACCGATTTCTGAAGTTTCCCGTTTCCTGAATTTCGGGAGTGTTCCTGTTGAGGTTTCCCCCTCTGGTCTGGGATTAGAGGGAGAAATCCTTGTCACTCCCATTTCTCCTAAAGTTGTACCTTAGCGTAGACCCAGGACCACAAAAGATTTCCCCACTCCTGGATTTACTGCTCCTCCTCTTGTTATTGTAGCCGCTTCTGCGCGAAGCGAAACATCAGCCGACTTAAGCCCGCTAGCCTTCTCCTTAAATCCCCTATTGTTTCCCACTCCCCTTAGAAGCTCATACCCAGTATCTCCTTTTCAAGCTCCTTCTCCTCCAAGTTCTCCTCCACCTAATATTCCCATGGCAGGAGCAAATCCCCCCATGACCAGAATTGAGGTTATAATAGCCACTAGGTATGCTCCTCTTGTCTTACCTCGGCCTCTAAATGACCTTCTAGCAGATGGATACCTTAAGCAGCTGCCCAATTTTACAGGCGAGGGGGACATAACTGAAGAAGAACACCTAGAAGCCTTTTACACTTTCACGGATGATAATGTCATCATGCACGCAGATGTATGGATGAGAATTTTTGTCCATAGTCTTAAAGGAGAGGCTAGAAAATGGTTTAAGGCCCTGCCCCCTGGATCTGTTGATGGGATTGAAGCTTTAGATAATGCCTTTTTAAGACAGTGGGGAGATAAAAAAGACTTCATGTATTACATGATAGAGTTTGGGTCTTTGAAGAGAAAGGAAGGAGAGTCTGTCTCCGACTTCTCCAAGAGATTTAATAAAATGTACAACAAAATCCCTGCTGAGATAAAGCCCTCCAAAGCTTCTACAAATATCACTTATGCTAACGCCTTCGATCCCAATTTCTACCTCCTATTGAGGGAAAGAAAAGCCACTACTCTAGCCAACATGCAAGATGCAGCCGTGGAGGTAGAATCTAACATATTGGCTGTCGACCGACTCAGGAACATTGCTGGTAGAAATATATCCAGGCAGAGGCTTGAAGCTTCCTCATCCAGTTCCTCTCCCCTGCCCCTTCAGATGGATGAGACATCTAGGATACTAAAGTCACTTTCTACTAGAATGGAAAGGTGGGAGTTAGAAGGGAAGCCCATGTACAGAAATCCCCAGAATACTGATGGTAGAGGTTTCATGAGACCTAATAACAATGGACCACAGGCCTTCCCAAGGGAGCAAAGGGAAAAAGACAGGGAAGATCAAAGGATCCAAACCCCTCTCCAAAATAACCTGGTTACTCATGAGGGAGGGGAGGAGATAGATGAGTTTGACCCCGAAATTCACTGTGTTGAAGAAGCTCCACCTTTTCCCCATTTGACTCAGTCTGCATATGAAGAGTCCCTGATGAACATTCAAATTCATGAGTTAGGTAAAGGAGAAAAGGCCAGTCACACCTCTAACAGATACAATCTTAGGTCAAGAAAGAAAGAAGGAGACTTTGACAGCCAAGATCAGCCCCTCATAGCAGAAAGGCCTACTAAGTCTGCAACAACCACTACTAAATAAAAGAAAGCTCAGAATGCTTCATCGGCAGTCAAAGAACCTGTCTCTGAGGTAAGGGAAACTCCTAAGCCGATTTCCTCCTTCAATTTTGAGCATGAGATTCAGAAGATTAGAATTCTTGTACCCCTATCTGAACTCGTTAAAAACGAAGATTTCAAAAGGTCCCTCTCCAAGTTGCTACAATCCGAGTCCCCCTAGCCTCCCTCTGACTCAGTGAACCTTCAAGATGAGAAACCAGCTGTCGTCCTAGGTCCCATGGTAGAAGACAGAGATGATTCATCCCCTCCTTTCTACACCTCCCTGAACATACATGATAAATTGTTGCACAATTGCCTCATGGATTCAAGAGCTTCCCGTAACCTTATGCCCAAGGTAGTAATGGAAGAATTGGGACTGGAGGTGACAAAAATTTATCATGATTTGTACTCTTTCGACTCAAGAAGAGTGTAGTGTCTAGGAGTCATTAAAGACCTGGTGGTTTCTTTGTTTCAGCTACCCATGAAGAGTGTGGTCATGGATATTGTGGTAGCTGACGTTCCCCCCAAATTTGGCATGTTGTTGTCTAGATCTTGGATTAAAAAGCTTGGGGGAACATTACAAATGGATCTCACGTATGCCACCATTCCAGTCTTCGGAGGGGAACAAAGGAGGTTATATAGAGAAGCCCAGTTAGCCTATATTGTCAGGGATGAGGCGAACCCCACTAATCACCCCATATTTTCACTTGACACCGATTTAGGATCTAGTTTGTTGCAGATCACTGAAACTTTTGAGGTCCCTTTACAGATCAGAAAGCAGCCCAATATTAGTCAGGAGATACCTCCCCCAACCACCTTTGTTTGGAAGATGCTTTTCGATGGAGCTTCTTCTAGCGAAGGCACTGGCGCTGGGGTGGTTCTCGTATCACCTTGTCAAGAGGCCATATCCCTGTCATACAAGCTAGAATTTGAAACCACCAACAATGTGGCAGAGTATGAAGCTCTTGTTCTAGGTATGAGGGCCGCAAAGGAAATGGGAATTAAAGAAGTAGCAATATTTGGAGATGCTAAGTTGATCATCCAGCAAGTCAGAAATGCTTATCGTGCTAATAATCCTCGGCTTAGGAATTACAGAAATGAGGTATGGGACCTAATTGACAATTTCTTCCTGGCCTTTAACATTTCTTTCATTCCGAGGGGGGAGAATACTTCAGCTGACTCTTTAGCTGTCTCAGCTAGTTTTCTCAAGGTTCCTCTGTCGCCTATGGTCAAATATGATGTTGAAATAAGATATAAGCCCTCTGTATCGGATAACGTCAAGCATTGGAAGGTATTTGAAGATGACCTAGAAATCAACAAGTTTCTCCAATCTGTTGATGAATTTTCTGCGTTGCACATTGATCAGGATCCTGACCCAGAAGGTGCCCCTAACTCTAAGGTGTTTTTAAATAAAATTGCCAATCACCAGATTATTCAGCTGCCTAGCAATCACATTCCGAGGGGATTAGTCCCTTTAGAAATACTGTTTGATGGGAATGATGTGGCCGTAAAGGGTAAGGTTTCAAATGAAGATGTTGATACAACCAAATGCAACATTGGCACATAGGAGGAACCTAGGTTCGTCAAATTAACAAGCAGTTTGACCAAAGAACAGAGGGCCGAATATACTGAGTTGTTGGAAGAGTTTGCTGATGTGTTTGCCTGGACATACGAAGACCTCAAGACTTATGACACATCTTTCATTGAGCACAAGATCCCACTGAAAGAAGAGGCTAAACCATTCAGGCAGAAGTTGAGACAGATAAATCCTATGTTGCTGCCTGTCATGGAGAAAGAAGTTAAAAAGTTGCTAGAGGCCCAGATAATCATCCCCTTGAGATATTTCGAATGGGTGGCCAATTTGGTCCCAGTAAGAAAGAAAAGTGGAGAAATCAAACTCTGTGTTGATTTCAGGAACCTGAACAGGAGCTCAAGGAAAGACAATATTCCCCTGCCCAACATGGAACACATATTGCAAAGGGTAACGGGTGCATCTAGGATATCCATGATTGACGGTTTTTCTGGTTATAATCAGATATCAGTCATGCCTGAGGACAGAGAAAAAACAGCTTTCACCACTCCTTGGGGAACATTCATGTATGCCAAAATGCCTTTTGGATTGATGAATGCAGGAGCAACATTTCAACGAGCCATGGACATAGCCTTCATCGAAGAGAAGGACCAGTTTGTGGTAATCTATCTAGATGACATCATAGTCTTCTCCAGGTCAGACGAGGAACACCGCTACCACTTGAGGAAAGTTTTCTTGAAGTGTCGGAGGTTTGGTCTCTCCCTGAATCCCAAGAAATCCTTGTTTGCTATGATGGAGGGCAAGCTGCTAGGCCATATAGTATCAACAGAGGGAGTGAGGATTGATCCTAGTAGGGTAGAGGCAATTCAAACCCTGTCACTTCCTAGATCCAAGAAGGAAGTTCAGGCCTTTTTGGGGAAGATTAATTTTTTGAGAAGATTCGTCTCAAATTTTGTTGAGTTGGTGAAACACATCACAGCCATGCTCAGGAAGGGAAATGAAGTAAAATGGATCGTTGAACCCAGGGAATCTTTTGTCCAAATAAAAAGGGAACTAACTAAAGCACTTGTGTTGATTAGTCCTAATTATTCCAAACCCTTCCTAGTTTTCTCGTTTGCTTCCTTTGATACGATAGCAGTAGTGTTATTGCAGAAAAATGAGGAAGGACGAGAGCAACCCATTGCTTTCTTCAACAGGGCATTAAGGGACTCAGAGATCAGATATGAAATCATGGAGAAGCAGGCCTATGCCTTAGTGAAATCTCTCAGAGATTTCAGAGTCTATGTCTTGCACTCAAAGGTAACCGCATACATTCCTTCGGCTTCTGTGAAGGACATCCTAGTGCAGCCCGATATAAATGGGAGAAGAGGCAGATGGATAGCTAGAATCTTGGAATTTGACTTGGAAATAAAGCCCACCAAGTTGGTTAAGGGGCAAGGTTTAGCCAAGCTATTGGCTGAATCCAATTACGAAGCCTTGGGAGTTAGTTTCATCAATACCTGCTCAGGAATTCAGCAAGCTGAGTTGCCCAGTCAAAGCTCTCAGGAAAGCGTATTGCTGGCAGAGTGTGCCTGGTATCGGGACATTTTGTACTTTTTGCAGGAGTTGAAGCCCCCGGATGGAATGTGTAAAAGTAAGGCAAGAGCTTTAAAGCTCAAGGCAGACAGATATTGCCTCATTGGGCAAGTCTTATACTGGAGAGACCCCTTAGGAGTGTTGTTGAGATGTTTGAACCCACCAGAAGCCCATAAAGTTATGTTTGATTTCCACCAAGGCCTTTATGGGGGGCATCATTTCTGGAAGACCACAGCTCACAAAATCCTCAGGGCTGGGTATTACTGGCCCACTTTATTCGATGATGTCAGCAGAGAAATTAGGGCCTGCATCAAATGCCAAAAGTTCTTAGGGAAACAGCAGCTGGGGCCACTACCACTGAAGCCTGTGATAGCTTCAGCACCTTTTCAACAGTGGGGGCTAGACTTTATCAGGGAAATTCATACTCCCTCAAGTGGCCAGCACAGAGGATCCTGACTGCAACAGATTATTTCACCAAGTGGATAGAAACTGCCCCCACCAGAAGTACATCCCACAAAGTAATTATCAGCTTCCTGGAGGATATCATGGCCAGATTTGGTTGTCCCAGCAGGATCGTCACTGATAATGATGCTTCTTTCAAATCTGAGCCTCTCATTAATTTCTGTGAGCAGTTCCATATCTCGCTAATTCACTCCACCCCCTACTATCCCCAGGGCAATGGTTTAGTAGAGTCCTCCAACAAGGGCTTGATAAGGATCATCAAAATACTATTGGAGGACAACAAAATAGCCTGGGATTCAAAGTTGAAATTTTCTTTATGGGCTGATTGAGTGACAATGAAGAAATCCCTGGGCACCTCGCCTTTTCAGCTGGTTTATGGAGCAGAGGCGGTTTTTCCCAATCAGCTCGCCTTACCTGTGGCAAAGTTCTTTCAAGATTATGAAGGAGAGTCGGATCATATGATCAGAAGGATTCATCAGATAGTATAAGTACAGCAGATCAGAGAACAGGTGAGAGACACAGCTCATAGTCATCAGCAAAGGGTCAAACGGGCTTTTGACAGGAAGGTCAGGAAGAAGGAGTTCGAGATCGGGGATTTGGTACTTAAGTGGGATGCACCCATACAGGATAAGGGCAAACATAGCAAGTTTGATGCCCTCTGGATCGGCCAATTCAAAATCTCTGAGGTTTTCTCAAACAACACGTACCATTTGCAAAATCTGGAGGGTGAAGAGATTTTCAACAGCCCAGTAAATGGGCATTTTCTGAAGAAATGTTTTGTTTGAGCCTTAGACGGCTCCTTTGTTTGTAAATATTGTCCTTTAGTTCTTTGTTCATTTTCTGTTTGTATATTTTCAGCTTAGTAAATGACTCCATAGCCCAATAGCCAGGCACTGTAACTACAGAATGAGTTCTTAGAGCATCACAGGGACGACTCTATCCCCCATGGAGCCTAATGTTTGCGACAATTTTTGTCTCGGGCACAAAGGTACCCAGGTCTGTAGGGAGCATGGGAAGCGCTCGAGCGTAGCACGGGAGGATCCCTTTTCCAGTTACAAGTCAAGCGAGCGGGCAAAGTGTTGGTTGTTAGTCACCGAGATTCAACCGCAAAACGAATCAATGGTCATCGGGTTTATGGGGCTGTCAAGTTGCCCGGGATTTAGCACGAAGGGTAGCGCTCATAGTTCGAGGCAAATATGGGTCTTCTGATCCAATTGGGACAGGTGGCGGCCAGTCGGCGTATCGGGGATCGATGTTTTGGGATACAAGGAGCCTCCCATTCTTTACAGCTGAAATCAACGAAACGACAGAAGCACCTTTAGAGCTGAGCCCACGGTCCTAGTCCCAGGTCACATCAAGCGAGCGTGTAAACGAGGGTAGCCCCTTTTATAATAGTGAATATTATCTGGGCCGTTCATCTGAAGAACGCGTGGCGCGCATCTGTGTCACATCGGCATTTGGGAATTCGAGGGGTAAGCGCACCTTGTTATTACACCTCTCGAAACCTCGAACCCCGAAACGCCAAAAGTGCCCAGAATTTGGCCCATGATTTTGGCGTCTGGTCACAGAGGAGCAGGCTTAAAGGAGAGGCGCTAGTGTTTATCATTTGACGAACCGGGCCCGCTGTATTGTTGAATCAGTTCAGAATCGTCGGATCTATGGGGGGACGCGTGGCGACCGTTAGGTTCTCCCGGCATTTTGCCCATCGCGATTTCGAAGAAAGAAGTTTTCCTCCTTCCTATCCATGAACCCCGAAATGCAGAAATCACCTTTGAAGGTAGGTGTAGGGTCATGGCCTGTGGTCACTCAAGAAAGTAGAAAGGGTTGTACAAAAAGGAGGCCAAAAGCGTTGAATTGAGTTTCAGAGGGAGGGCACTGTGTTCTCCAGACGTCGATTCGACGTGATCTAAATCCCAGTACCTGCTGGGAATGAATGAAGAAGAAAGAGGGTGGTTGAAACCTCGCCTCACTCATTAATTTGCAAAGTATGGATGTTCCGGCTGAAAGTCTTCCCAAGGTGGTATTTTGTACTGGTTCTTTTCATGGAAGCCATGCCGAGTCCTCGACTTACCAGGAGAGTTTGCACACGCTAATTCAGCATTTAAAGGCTCCGCTACCCCCCTGACGCGAGCCATGCAAAATTAAGGTGGCGTGTGACAGGGGAGTGCAGGCCAGATTTGATTGAAGAGACTCCTCTCCCTGAAAGTCCCGTAGGCCTCTGTTGGGCAAATTGTTTGGGTGTATATATACTTAATTTTGATATTTTTCAAGCTATCGATGGTAGAGCGAAGCTCTCGATTGTAATGTTTTAACAGACACTCTAGTYCTCTGGTTATGCATCTGTATGTAAGATTTCTTGTTTAATGAAAGACAGTTTCCTTATTCCATCTAGTTTTCATCTCATATTGAGGGAGTTCATGATTGACTGATTCACATGAATTATTGCAGTTGTGTTATGAYAAAGGATTTATTATGGCACTATTGTATTCTCTGGTTTTCTGTGTTTGAATGTATGAAGATCTCACGTTTAAATGCATTCTTCTACAGTTTGCTAGAAACCTRATGTTGACAACAGACCTTTGCATCTCTCTGATACAAGTCTTCCCCCTACTCACCCTTACTACAACTCATTGTCTGGAGTATGTCTAAGACCTCACTTGCCCATGCATGCCTGGCCTAGTTTCGGAGTTGAAACAATATCGTCCGAGTTTACTTCCATTCGATCACCCCTTTCATACACAAATCGTGACATAAACTGATGGGCGTCGGGCTCTGCTCCTGCCGCAATCCAGGAGTGACTTCCGTCGCCAATTCCTTTTATCCCACCTTCTAATTCTCACTTAAATTATCATTTTGTCTTTTCTAAGGTTCTTTTCTCCAATTATTTCATAAAGCCACTTTACCTTTTTCTTTTTAATCTTTGTCACCTTTTGACAATAACTTAATTATTCGGGTACCCCATTTTTAACCCTATTAGTCCCATTTTTATTAATCAGACTATAGCGTAGGAGGAACAACTAGGATACTAAGTCCCCCATTGTCAATATCACATGGAAGGGGACATTATAGTCTCCCCTGCTTGAAATTGCTTGCCCACAAGCAATTCTGAACTTGGATGTTGTAAAACTTGTTCACCCTCTCAAGTGGCATACTCTATTGGCAAAATTTTCCATTTGATCAAATATTCCTTGATGCTCTTGTTTCTTTGCTTTTCTCCCTCATCTCCTATACCTTTTGTGGTATGAAAATAAATTGGCCTTCCTCGTCAATAGGTGGAAATTATGCATTAGTAGTAACATGTTGTCACGTTGCTTTCTTTAGACATGACACATGGAAAACATTATGAATCTTGCTCCTTGGTGGTAACTCTAGCTCATATGCAACCACCCCCACCTTTCTACTCATCCTGTATGGCCCATAAAAAATGAGGTTTGAGATTCTCAACACGACTCCTTTTTATGGATGGATGCATGTATGGTTGGAGCCTTATATAGACTAAGTCCCCTACCTCAAAACTATGCTTCTATCTATGTTTGTCTACATAAAAATTGTGTTTCTTTTGGTCTCTTTCCAAATGATCCTGGAGCTCCCTGAGTACGTATTGAATTTCTTGTATCCACTCCTTAGACATAGGGGCTCTACTATCCACAAAAGTGATATCCATGAATGTGAGTGAATCGTAACCATATAGATCTTTGAAAGGAGACATATTGATGGACATGTGGTCAGTTGATCCAGGTGGATATTGGTGGCCACCCACCTAATCCAACTAGCTCCTCGTGTCCATTTTTGTTCAGCACGTCTTTCTGTATTGCTCTATAATTGTGAGTTCTACACTTATGGGGTTTTCTGAAGCCTCACACATTCTCCAGGTGGATATGGATGACCTCTTGTTGGTTGTGGAGCCTGATTATCTTCCTGATTTAGAGGTCTTTTAATTTCAGCCATGTTTATACCCCATGAAGTATTTACACCCCAAAAGTATGTACACTCTTCCACACGGGGGAGTGCAGAGGGGGGGTACCCCCTCTGCGACGTCGGGGGGGTCTGGGG
>ML777223.1:275487-295969 GCA_009831015.1 Picea engelmannii | reverse complement strand
ACCAAATTACCCATAGGGCCCACATGACTTTCGGCATTTCATCTTCTAGGGTTAGGTTTTTCGATGTCTAGGGTTTTGGCATTCATGAGTAATATGAAAAGGTCCTATGGAGCCTCACTGTAATCCATTCTTCTCATACGGATGTGCATAGCAACCACATCTCTTCTCAGAGATAGCTACCACCATTCGAGCAAGTTTCAGTTCCACAGTTTTACAGTTTCAGCCTATTTCATTATTTAATAGAAGATATTGTTCACTGGATATTTGTGTTATTCTTCCTATCTCTGTGTTTATTGTATTCAATCAATTCGTTCCACTCCTAAATCTGGATCAGTGGTATCAGAGCGGTCAACTTTTCATTTATTTTTCTTTGTGCATGTCCCCAACAAGGTTTGGGTACAAGAAGTTGAGACTCGAACCCATCGAGCTATTACAATATCGGGCGCGCTAAGCCCTAACAACAACCCATGGGAGACGAAAAGAAAGATGATAGAGTAGGATATCCTATTAAAATGTTGCTTGAGGAAGCCCTCGCACAACAAAGGAACGAAATGATGGACAACTTTGCGCAAATTCTTTGACGGCTGCCCATGGGAGAAGCATCTTCATCAAGAGGCCATGCAACCCCCTTCAAGGTACAGGTAAAATTTTATATTCCCTTATTTTAAGGACTAATAGATGCTGATGTTGTAGATAAATGGTTGAATCTGCTTGAAGGATATTTTTCAGTCCATAATTTTTCCGATAGGGAAAAGATCACTTTTTCACTCCTCAAGGTCGTTCCCCATGTGAAAGACTCGTGGGATACTTACTCTAAGCAAAGAGTCATGGAGGAATATGCAATTTTTTTGGTGGCCCCTACATGGGATTCCTTCCGAGACTCCATTAAAGAACAATACTAGCATGTTGGAAGCTACGAGGACCAGTACACCAGATGGACCACCCTACGTGAAGAAAGGGACCAGACAGTACCAGACTTCACCAATATTTTCCATACCCTACGCACCAAATTGGGCATCAAATATTCTGAGCTTCATTTGGTGCTCAAATACTGTGGTTGTTTGCATCGTTACATTCAAACAGAAATGGAGTTCCTGGACATCACCTCATTGGGCATGGCTTATAGATACGCTGCAAGATCGAGCAGAAATTTAAGCAGAAATGATGAGAGTTTGGATCTACAAATCCCTCACAGCCGAAGCAGGGAAAAGGCAGTCTGAACCCACATAGCAAGGGACCAAGTCGATATGGCCACCCTCGGGACAATCCGTCCAAGCCACAACACAAGAAGGGAAACAAAAAGATGAAGCACACAGGAAAATGGTGTGAGTATCATAAAATTCCTTGGCACAACACCAACGAATGCAACTCCAAGCAATCCCTCATGGTTGAGTTGAAGGCTTCCAAGTCAGAGGCCAATACTGATTTTGAGTCAAATCATGAAGGAGGGAAGCAGATTATCAATGTTGAACTGAGTGCCATGGTCGCTACCACCAAAGTTCGGCCAAGCGAACCAGAAGAACCAAAGGAAGGGGAATGCCTCTTTCACTCGCAGATGTGGGTCAAGGGGGCTCTGATTCATTTCATTGTCACCAGCGGTAGTTAGAAGAACCCAATTTTAGCAAAGGTCATCAAGCGATTGGATCGGCCAATGACACCGCATCCATAGCCCTACACCATCGGCTGACTTCATCAAGGAAGAGATCTTTGCATCAGCCAACAATGTTGTTTGTCCTACATCATCAAGCCTTTCAAAGATGAGGTACTGTGTGATATTGCTCCCCTTGAAGTTTGTGATGTTATGTTATGGCAACCATATTTGTGGAAGCATCATGTTGTGTCTAAGTCTAGATCCTGTAGTGTTATTATTACTTTGGGTAGACAATTGTACAAGATCCTAGAGGTGGAGTTGCCTACTGTTATTTCTTTAATCTCTGCCAAGCAACGTCGTAAGGTCATTTCACAGACCGGGAAGTTCGTCTTCTTTGTGATCCGTGCTCACAGTAAGAAGAAGGTCACCGCCACATCCGTGGCCTTTACACAACACCTATCTTTACAGCAGAAGAAAGTGGACGGGATCGTGGAAGAATATAGAGACATCTTTGCTTCACCTACAGGGGTACCAACACACTGCTAAGTCAATCATCCCATTGATCTGACCCCCAACGCACCTCTACCTAATGGGCTAGTCTATCGGTGCTCACTGATGGAGAATGACAAAATCAAGCATCAGATCCAAGAGCTTCTCCAAAAGGGGCACATCAAACCCAACTCCTCCCCTTGCGGAAGCCCGACTATACTGGTGCAGACGAAGGACAGGACTTGGCGACTTTGCATTGATTACAGAGCCTTAAGCAAAATCACAGTCATGAATTGCTACCCCATTCCCAGGATTGATGACCTTCTTGACCAACTCAAGGGGGCAAAGTTCTTCAGCAATATTGACCTGAAGTCTTGCTACCACCAAGTTCCCATCGAACCAACTAATGTCTGGAAGACAACCTTCAAGTCTAAAGAAGGTCTCTATGAATGGCTAGTCATGCCCTTTGGCTTAACAAATGCACCAACAAATTTCATGAGGTTGATGGATGATGTATTATGACCCTTCACCAACTCCTTTGTGGTAGTATATTTGGATGACATCCTCATCTTCAATAGAACATGGGAGGACCACATGCGGCATATTCAGCAGGTTTTGAGCACTCTACGGCAGCACAAACTTTATGACAACTTAGAAAAATGCTCTTTTGGAATGAAAAGGGTCCAATACCTGGGCTACATTATTGATGAGCATGGGGTACATGTTGATCCAACTAAGATCCAAGTCATCTATGACTGGCTAGCCCCGACCACAATGACTGAGCTTTGGAGCTTCTTGGATCTAGCCAATTTCTACCAACGGTTCGTGTTGGGATTCTCCCATATTGCATGAGCCCTCATTTAGGTGACCAAGGGTGGTGGTAGGGCCAAGTTCGTATGGGGGAAGGAGCATCAACGATCATTCGATGATCTGAAACATCTCTTGTGCTCAGCTCCAGTACTCTCCTTGCTTGATCTGCAACACCCATTCGAGATTGAGACTGATGCATATCACTATGATGTGGGCGCAGTTCTCACTTAGCACAGGCATCCTATGGCATAGCATAGTGAGACACTTTCTAATACTATCTGAAAATACCCCACCTATGACAAGGAAATGTATTCCATTGTACAAGCCTGTCGTTAATGGAAACATTACATTATGGGGAAAGAGACGATCATACACACTTATCACAAGCCTCTGTAGTTCATACAGACACACGAGAAATTGCAGAATGACTTCCATCAGAAGTGGTCCACCTACCTGTAGCAGTTCCATCTCAACATTAAGTATAAGATATGTATCTCCAATTGTGTCATTGACTGCCTCAGTCGGCCTCCTATGGCTGCCCTCACCACTGTGCTCCAGTCCTATGTACATGAAACATCGAAGTGGCCCCAACTTTATCAGCAAGATCCGAACTTCGCCACCACATATCATATCTTGGGTACAAGCACCACTATCACTGCTTTCACATTCAGGACAAACTCTTATGCCACCTGGGCCATCTCTGTGTTCCTACAAGCGAGCATGCAAAGCTGATTTGGGAAGCCCACTACAGTTGGGTGGCAGGACATTTTGGCGTAGAGAAGAATGTGGTCATTCTTCATAAACATTTCTATTGGCCAAAACTTCGACAAGACGTCAGCAAGTATATCATATATTGCACTACCTGCACCATTACCAAGCCATCCATCAAGAAGCAAGGCTTATACACCCCTCTTCCTATTCCCGAGAAGTCGTGGGAATCCATCTCAATGGATTAAATGTCTAGTTTGATGTCCACCAAGCACAGGAATGATTGTTTGTTTGTGGTCGTTGATCGGTTTTTGAATATGTCCATCCTCACAGCCTATAAGAAGAATGTCACAACGACATAGACTACCAAGCTCTTCTTCGAACGAGTTTGGGTCCACTTTGGGATACCACAGACCATCATCTCTGACTTCTACAACAGGTTCCTCAGCACCTTTTGGTCGAGTCTCTGGTCTCTGTTGGACACCAAGCTCACAAAATCCACTACTTTCCACCCCCAAACCAATGGCCAAACCAAGGTCATCAATCAGATGATTGTGCACGTCCTGTGCATGTATAATTCTAAGCATCCCCGTACATTAGACGAGAGTCTTCCATATGTCCAACACAGCTACAAAAGGGCTCTCCATAGTTCCATCAGCCATAGCCCATTTCAGGTGGGTCTGAGATTCCAACCCTTAGGACCCATTGATGTTGTGCTTCCTCTTACCACTACACAGACAGACTCTTCCCCTAATCAGTATGTCATCAACAAAGCCACCAGATTCATTGAGCAGATTCAACATATCTACCAACAGGTCCAGGAGATTTTACAGAAATCCAATGATAAGTACAAGTAGCGCCATGATCAGCACAAGGTACCACACCAGTTCCAGGTTGGCAACAAAGTCTGGTTACATTTGCAAAAGGAGCGTCCCACCGAGCCCTAGTGGAAGCTTCGCCCACTTCGTTATGGGCCTTACACTATCACCAAGTTTGTGGGCAACAATACTTTTGAGCTCAACACTCCACCCTTCCTGGTTTTGCATCCAATATTCAATGTGGAACTCCTTCAACCACATTTTCCACCACTATTGGACACCTCTAATATTATCAAACAATTGACGCCAATAGAGCTCAACCCTGACTGCATGGAACAAGCATCCACCAATCAGATTGTGGACACACGGGTCAAGGGCACTTGCCAGCAGTGGATCCATCTTTATCGGGTTGTCAAGGTAGGGCAACTCCTACACCAAGGCAAGTGGCTCACCCGAGGCCAAATCCAGCAAAATTTTCCTCACCTGATGGGGGAACTTAACATAATAGAGACCATTTATTACTAAAGGGGGAGGATTGATCCAGGTGGATATTGGTGGCCACCCACCTAATCCAACTAGCTCCTCCTGTCCGTTTTTATTCAGCACGTCTTTTTTTACTGCTTTATAATTGTGAGTTCTACACTTTTGGAGCTGTCTGAAGCCTCACACATTCTCCAGGTGGATATGGGTGACCTCTCACCTAATCCAAATGGCTTATCTTGTATGTTTTCATGTCAGCACATCTTACTGTACTTTCAAGGTTGTTTTGGGTCCCTAAACATTGTTTTTTTGTCTCGCCATAATCAAACTTTAGACAGAGTCAAAGTTTGATGGTGGAATGCGTAGCTCTCTGAAAGGCCTTTCCAATGGGCTATCACTCACCTAAAACGGAGGTCGTATGCAAAAGTTATGACCCTAGGAAGTTGAGGTACCAAATTACACCAACTTACCCATAGGGCCCACATGAATTTTAGTGTTTCACCTTCTAGGGTTAGGTTTTTGGATGTCTAGGGTTTTGGCATTCATGAGTAATATGAAAAGGGCCTATGGAGCCTCATTGTAATCCATTCTGCTTAGATAGATGCGTGTAGCAACCACATCTCTTCTCAGAGATAGCTACCACCATTCGAGCAAGTTTCAGTTCTGCAGTTTTACAGTTTCAGCCTATTTCATTATTTAATAGAAGATATTGTTCATTGGATATTTGTGTTATTCTTCCTATCTCTGTGTTTATTATATTCATTCTATTAATTAGTTCGTTCCGCTCCTAAATCCAGATCATCAGTGGTGTTGTAACAGTACTCACCCAAGTGCAACCACTTGACCCACGCTCTTTTTGTCCTACCACATAATTTCTGAGGTACCCTTCTACCCATTTATTAACTATTTCAGTTTGACCATCTGTTTGTGGATGATACTTGGTGCTAGGGGTCAATTATATCCCAACAAACCAAAATAGCTCCTACAAGAACGTGCTCATGAATCTATTGTCCCTGTCACTCACAATAGCCTTAGGTAGCCCATGTAATATGAAAATCTCCCTAAAAAATAAGTTTGATATATGTGATGCACTATACTCCATGGATATGGGGAAAAAAATGAGCAAATTTTGTCAAGCAATCTACCACCACAAAATTCCCATCCTTCCCCTGTGCCTTGGGCAATCCTATAATAAATCCATATAAATGCTTTCAATGGGAAGAGGTTGTAACAAACCTATCGGGTGGGTGTGTTCATCCTTATTTTGATGACATGTGACAGACTCCCTGATATGGCACATAACGTCCACCTTGAGGCCCCTCCAAGTGAACCTTTCTCTAATCTATCTATAAGCCTTGAGGAACCCCTGATGTCCTACTAGTGGTGAGTTATGAAATGCTTGCAGCACCTTTTCCTTAAATTTGGATTCAACGACCAAATAGATCCTCCCTTTATAGTATATGATATCATCCACAAGCTTCTACCTGTCATCCTGTACTTGGCCATCCATCAATTCGCATGCAAACTTGTTTTTTGAGTATTCCCCCAACAGGTGTGATTTCCATTGAACTGATATCTCCGACATGGAATAAGTTGAGGGTCTTCTAAATAAAGCATCTGTTATTACATTATTTTTCCCTTTAACAAATTCTGTGTCAAAGTCATATGCTTGGATTTAACTCACCCATTTTTGTTTCCTCTCATTAAGATCCTTCTGCTCAAGAAAGTATTTGAAGTTGTTATGATCAATTATGACTATAAATTTTGTTCCCACCAAGTATTGTCTGAATTTGGCTAGTGCATGCATGATGGCTAGCATCTCCTTATCATATATGGTGTATAATAACTCAGGCCCTCTTAATTTATTTTTTCTCAAAAGCAACAGGGTGCCTATTATGCATGGGTACAACCCCAACTCCTTCCCCTAATGCGTCACACTCTAATATGAATGGATGGGGAAAATATGGTAAAGTTAGGACTGGACAAGTGCTCATGACCTTCTTCATTTTATCAAAAGTCAGTTGTGCTTCATCACTCCACTTGAATGCACCATTTTTGGCCGGATTAGTCAGTGGTGCACATAGTTGTGAAAAACCTTTTACAAACCTCCTATAATAGGTGAAAATACCAAGAAACTCGCGTAACTCTGTGATGTTCCTTGGTGTTGGCCAATCCAAAATGGTTTGTATCTTTTCCTGATGAACTTATACTACTTTTTCTCAAATGATATGCCCCAAATATAGTACCTCTATCATCCCGAACTCGCATTTAGATTCCTTAGCATACAAGGAATTCTCCTCGATGAAGTTCAAAATCTGATCCAGATATTTTAGGTGATCTTTCCAAGTTTTGTATAGATTAGAAAGTCATCAAATAAAACCAAAAGATACTTCCTCAATTATTTATTGAATAAATGATTCATACATGATTGGAAGGTGGTTGGCACATTGGTTAGTCTAAAAGGCATAACTAAAAATTCATAATTCCTATAGTGACACTTGAAAGTTGTCTTGTGTATATCTTTCTCCCTCATCCTAATCTAATGGTATCTTGAGAATAGATCATTTTTTGTGAAATAGATTGCACCATGAAGCTCGTCCAATAACTCATCTATCCTTGGAATGGGGTACATGTTTTTTATTGTATTTTTATTTAAGGCTTTGTAATCAATACACATGTGCATTGTCCCATCCTTCTTTTTGACCAACACAACGAAAGATGGAAATGGGATTGATCTTGGCCTAATATGCCCCATGTCCAAAGTTTCTTTGATGGCTTTCTCAATTTCATCCTTGAATTTATTTGGGTGCCTGTATGGTGTGGTAATGATAGGTTTGGCACCTTCCTCTAGTTCTATAATGTGTTCAAAGCCTCTATCTGGTGGTTGTCCTGGGGGAATCTGTCCAAAAACCCTCTCACGCTTGTCAATTATCCTTTGTATGTCTAGTGAGTAGTGTTGGCACTTATCCTTAATGTTTTGGGTGACAACTAGACACTCTACTGCATAAGACACATCCTCATGTGTTACAAAAATATTCCCCTGCAGACATGTGAACTTTCCCTTAGATTATAGACCCCTATACCAAGACAAAAACACTACAAATGGACACTAACATCCCTTTGATTTCAGTTCGATCAATCAAAAAGAGAGAAGGAGAAAGAGTGTGATGCACCTTGTTTCTAAGTTTGTCCTCGTTGCTTCCTACTCTACAAGATTAGATCAAAAAAATTCATCTACAAAGATCGAAGGAACAATAGACAAGCACATGAAAACATACACTTGAAAGAAATAGGCTAAGTATATTAAATGAGAACCAAGAAAACTTACATGATACAAATTATGTCAGTTACAAATCCTCTAAGCTCTCCTCCTCGAAACCCTTGCATGAATCCCAAGATCATAAGTTTGATCTATCTGTCAATGTCCTCCATAATCAAAGGTTTGATAGCTGAAAGCTTCTCTCCTTTTCACCTTGGAAATCCCTTAATATATAGGCTTGAGAGGCACAACAACCATGAACAAATGAGGGGTATGGTGGAGGATATGGATCCTTGAGGCTTGGATCAGATCCTAAAGTGACACCCAAGCATGAGGGTCGAACACAACTAACTCAATCTCAAAGAGTTGGCCCTTATAAAGAGGTGGGATTCTCCAAATTTTCCTCTAACCAAAAGGACCGCTCCCGTATAGTTAGATACATAGTGTTGATCCTATATCAACGCTCCCTAAATAAGGTAAGGATGGTGGTACCCTATGGGATATCACTCCCCCGACATGTCTAGGGGGGCGCTACCCTTCAAAAATGCCCAAAAAATGGTCGATTTTCCAAGTAAAAAGTGTGTTTCTAGCCTTGAAATGATGGGTTTGTTCCTCCAATATGACTTAGGGATTATGGAAAATGTTCTTTGATGGTTTCAAGGAGTTAAAACAAATAGAAAAGTGCATGTGACACTTAGTAAGGTGCATACGACACTTGCGACACTTAGGGTGAGATACTTAAGTGTGGCATTTTGATGTGTAATAATTGCCCCCTAAAGTGTGAGGTCAGAAGAGAAATTGATGGCCGAAACACTTTACAAATTCTTTGATGCAAGGGTGTTGGAGCAAGAGAACCTAGTAGAAGCTGCAAACAACCATCAAATAATATTAATATATGTTTCATCCCCAAGTTATGAATACATATGCTCAGAATACAAATGACTCAAAGCATGGCCTCCAACCAATACACTGTGGATCCATGAGAATATTGACTAAGGATATGGCCACCAAACATACAATGTGGATCCATATGAATCGATCAAGTTGTAGCTACAATATTTTACACAGTGGAGCTACAATATGACAAAACAACATAGACACGGACCAATACAAAGTGGATCTATGTAACGGTGTATATCAATAAGTTTCAAACTCCATTGCAACCCGGTTTAGTCAAATAACATTTGGTAGATGCAAAATATGTCCCCGGGGTCTTCATCTTGATCCCAAACCAGTACGATTATAACCATGTGAATACATGTGTTGATGTCAAACATGGTAGAAACCACTTGATTACCGGTCATTGATGTATATCATTAACAAGCGTGAGAGAGGTCACCATTGATGTCAATGACTCCCAAGGTGCCCTAGTACAATCCAACCGGTGTGAATTTTGTGAGTTGAATTCAAACACTCATTGAATCATTCACTCATAGGTCAATGATGTTAACTCACTGTCGAAAGCGAGGAGACCTACCATTAAGGCATGAAGGTTCCAAGATACTAATTGGTTTCTAAGTCTAATTCCTAGATAATGTGTTGAAGTCAACATGAAAAGACTCTTCAAAGGAGGGCCTTGATTTATCCCCCATCATCGACACAACACTGACACATGATAGTGAGTTAAGATGAAAGATTAGATGTGAACAGACTAACATGGGTATGAATACTGCAGAGTGGTTTATACTTCCCTTGAACATTGCAAGGAACAATAATTGACTTGGTAGCATTGAATCAGCAAGGCAAGGATCCAAACATAATTTGATGATATCCATAGTGTAACGATAACCAAAGGTTCTCTTTGAAGGAAAAGAGTATGACGACATAGAGTGTGATGAAAACCATAGGTTCTCTTTGAAGGAAAACAGTACGATGACACATGGACTTCAAATGACTCAGAGACAAGTGGCTTACCTAGCTGTACGACATAATGCAGACATGTGCCTTGTTCAAGGGCAACAACAAAGAGCTATCATAAAGGTTTTCAAGACTTGACCCACTTCCCAATTTTCCCCTATCCAGATACATGAGTACCTCTTTCTTTTTTAACGAGCTTGAGGAAGATAACAGGTGCTCGGTATAAGCTCATCCTTCAGACGAGTCCTTCGGAGTATTTTTAACAAACCCTATGAAGGAGTGGTTCAGTCTCATATAGGCCTTTCAATGTCTGTTTTATGAGCCCAAAGAAAGTAAACTCAGTGGTTTTTAATGTTTAGAGAGTTTCAAAAACACTTAAAGGAAACTCCCAGATGGAATTTTTTGTAATTTTAGTGTCCCAAGCTCGAAAAAGTATAAAACAATACTTAGGAGAACTCTCCTAACCAGATGGTCAAGGTGTTCCTTTTTAGTCAAGTAGTCTGATGAGATAAAAAAAGAGATAAATTATCGCTCAACAGATGTGCTTTCTAATTCACTTTAATGAGCATGAAATACCACAAGATCGCTCAGAAATATTTTCATGTTTAGAGAGTCTGGAAAGAGATTAAAGGAAACTCCAGGTGGTTCCTTTTCGTATAACCTTTACGAGTCCGAAAAAGTGATAAAAGTATACTCAGTCACATTCTCATGTATTTACGAGCACGAGAAAGAACAAATATTGTGCTCATAGCTTCTGTTTCATTTTGTAATGAGCTTTCCGAGAGAAGTAAAATTATGCTCGTAGCTTATGTTTCATTTTTGAACGAGCTTGCCACATAGAAGAAAAACTATGCTCATAACCTTCCCTTGATCATGGTTTCTAAGAGGACAATCCTCTGGTAGGAATACATGCCAAGGCACAAATGTCAACCATGGCTTCCAGGAGATCTTCGCTAGATGGAAGAAAAACAATCTGGAAGGAATACATGTCGATGGCCTCGATAAGGGTAAGGAGACCTTGCTCTAAAATCCATATCGAAGATATGGACATGTCAACTACCGGATCTTAGTCAAGAGAAGGGAGAGATTCTCTCTCGTTCAGAGTTTAATGCATGGGACATGTCATTACATAATTGGCTTGCGGCGGGGTGGACATCATTAGCATGGATGGACCATTCAGGGAAGGCAGATGGTTGACCATTAGATGAGGGTTAATGAATGAAAGTTTCTTGATCGTTATTATATTTCCGTTGTGAGGGAAACATATCACTTGAAAGAGAGTAGACACAAAATATCTCATAACATAGACATAGTCTCGCCCAAGGAGCAGGTTAAAGTCCATGGGGTCATGAACTACCATCACATCGACGTAGACTGTTTTTCTTCCCAAACTAACTGGAAACTGAGGAAGGATCCCTAAAGGTTGGCTAACTCTTCTATCAAAGTTCAATATATTCTAAGTCATGGGCACAACCTGTGAGGAACCAAAATTTTTCCAAGCATTCACGGATAAGATGCTAACAGAAGCACCTTCGTCTATTATAGTGTTAGGAATATTCCCATCACAAACTTGCATGATGATTTGGAAAGGCATTTAAGAAGGAAGACATGGTTATGTCAAATGATTCCAATTAATAGAAATCATTTGAGTGCTTGAAGAGGGTGCCATCGGGACGGGCGGAGTGCCCCTTATTTGGGTGAATCAATATTAACAAGGTAGACCAAAGCAACATCCTCACTCTTTAAATCAACAATGGGATCGACCAATGATGAACTCAGAGCAACGACTTTGGCAACACTCCTTAAGGGAGGAGTGGGATCGATCAATGACAGAACTGGATCAACCACTTGGGATGCACTCCTTAAGGGAGGAGTGGGGTTGATCAATGATGGACTCGGATCGACCACTTTGGGTTCACTCTTTATATGGAGAGTGGGGATGACCGATGACAAAACCGGATCAACTACTTGGGTCACTGGTTCAACTGAGGATGAAACCAGATTGAACACCTGATCAACCAGACTGACTGGGGATGGAACTGGATTGACCAGTCCATCGACTAATGACAGGTTGGGAGAGATCTTATGATAACCAGTTGGAAATTGAAGCTTTTCCAAGTTATAAGTAGCATCGTCCATACGATGGAAAAAATGAGAGTGATGATCACCTTCACATAAAATACAAGGAAATTCGATGGTTATATTCTTCTTATCAACCTTAATGTCACTAGTTGATGGGGTGTCACCAGTGTGTCCAACAAGGATTGATGACATGGAAGACCACATTTATAAGACCTTRGGGAGACCAGGGCAATCCCTCAGAAAGTGATCACCCTTACAAAGTTTGCAAGGGAATTTGGGATTAGGATTCTTTGTTTTAAACTTGTCGATTTTATCAACACTCCCAGTACGATTAACAGTAGTTGGTTTCTCAGATCCAACATGAGCTGATGCGGTTGGAGGCTTGGTTTATTTTCAGTTCTTCTTCTTCTTCTCCTTTTGTTTATTCTTCTTCTTATCAACCTGGATACTCACTTTAGAGCTTTCACTAGACAAAGAAGGAGAAAGCGAAGGAGACCTAGCGAGTGAAGAAGGGGAAAGGTCGACATGAGGTGGATTTGTGGGTGGTGTGCTTACATCTGAAGCATTAGGTGCATTCCAAGCACTAGCAAAATTCAAGATCACCAGAGTGGGGAACAACCAAACTGGTAACCCGATGGTAAGTTATGGAAGACTTAGTGTGGCAATGCACGGAGGACCAATGTTTCCAAAAGAAGGAAAGGTGAAAGGTTCCCCAGGAAAAGGGGTTCTTTCATTGGTACGCCTAGGAACTGGTGCCATTGAAACTGACTTGACCTAAGGTCCACTAGGGAAAAACAAACAACACACGCTACAAATATAAGAAGAAAATAATAAAACAAACCTTCCCACAATGAAACCACTAGTTGGTGATGAAATCCAATGTCGTGAGATCAATATAGGAAGGGTTTGGGATAGAGCAGGTGGATCAGTTACATTGGTGACTTACGCCTTGGTGCAAGTTCCCACACAATTTTACCTATGGTTTTACCCTCCAAGGAGCCTGAGTGAGTTGGACCAACGTCTGACCCAGGTACGGCGAAGACTCCCCTTCACTGTCACCTTGTGAATCAACCCTACATAAATAGGCCACTAGAGTTACCAACTCGTAGTCAGCCTCCGGGCAGGTACAGTCGACAATCAAGAATGAACGTATGGGCATAATAACAAGTATCAAATTATTCAAGAGAACTGAAGACAAGTGGATTGGAATACTATTAAGGACCCTGAATGGATTGAAGATTCATGAAGCTCCAAGGCCAAATGAAACCAGTCATTTCTCAGGAGGAAACCCCAATATATGATCTTTCTGCTACGTGGGTTAAGCTTCAGATTGGAAATATCTACTACTCTCCCACATGCGACCTCGTGTTTAACCCCTGTGTGAGAGGGGGAACCCAGCTATGCTTATACAAACAACTGGATTTACTGCTCCCTAGCACAAGATGTTATGTTTGTATAATGTATTTGGAAAGTTATCCTAACAACCTGTTTGAAAGCCCTACACTTTAAGCTAATGTAGGTTCGCTACCAGATAATATACAAGTGTCTGATCAATTTTATAAACGTTTCATTTCAGGGTTGTTGTTTACTCAAGGGTGCGAAAGTGAAACTTATGATGTTTTAGACTCGACTCCAAAAGAATGCAAAATAATGAGATGCAAATCTTTTTCTTCAATGAATCCTACATACGGGATGGAGAAGAGGTTCAACTTTATTTAACCAAAACACCCAATTCCCAGATGCAATTTTCTAAATGCAATCTACTACACTACCCAAAAGCAGGAACACAACTATTTTCTTTGTTTGATTCTAATATATAAAGAAAGCAAATGCAAATCCTTTAACGCTCCATTACTTTCAATCAAAATGAAAGAGTCAAATGCAGATACAAAGGACAGGAAGAAAAAAGGATTTCAAACAAAGCATGCACTCATAGGCTAATGGGAGCTGAAAGAAACAAGTATGATAACTCACTTAGTTAAGGACTTGACAATCGACAAGCATTCAAGTAATATAAGAAAGTTCAGAGAAGAATCCAAAAATTGATAGAGAGAAAGAGAAATCACTCAACTGACTTGACAAAACAAGCAACAAGAAAGAGAAATCAAAGCTAGGTTGTGGTAAGCATAAAGTCTCAAATCGTTCAAAGAGGAAAGATTTCAAAAGTAACACCAACAAACCTTTTCAGACCTTTTCAATCAGTCAGATAACCAAAAAAAATTGTAAGACCCAGATGAAACCAAGAAGAAACAAGGCAAATCAATCTCGCAATTTCGAAAAGGTTGCATGCTCAAACAAGACAATGAAAAGAGTGATAAGGAGCCATATCCTTAACCTAAACAAATTCACAAGAAAAAGTACAGACTCTAGGGCAAAATATCTCCAATAAAGGGAAGATTCTCTTGGATATGCTCAAAAAAAGAGAGCAACGCTCCCTAAAACAAAGAGACGGAGCGCTACAACACCCCCTAAGAGACCACTGAGGAGCATTGATCAGATAACTAGTGCCCTGGTAGCCACTCTGGGGGAGTGCTAGTCATGTAGATGCTTGTAAATATGCATAAAAAAATAAAAAAAAATCAACAGAGACTTGCTTGGTAACTATGACTATTGCTTGATGAAACAGAGGGAATATGGAAGGCTAAAAAAACAATCAACCAAACAAGATCAAACAAGGCAAAGGTTCAGATGATCCAAGGAAAGACAAGTCAATGTCCTTCCCCAATGGAGTCACCAATTTCTGTTACAAAAATATTCCCCTGCATATAGGTGAAATTTCCCTTGGATTACAGACCCTTATAACAAGACAAAAACACTACAAATGGACACTAACATCCCTTTGAATTCAGTTCGATCAATCAGAAAGAGAGAAGGAGAAAGAGTGTGATGCACCTTGTTTCAAAGTTTGTCCTCGTTGCTTCCAATCTGAGCTTGATCTCCAAAATCCTTAGCGCAACTTGATACCTACAATATGAAGCAAAGAGAAACAAAGAACTCCTACTCTACAAGATTAGATCAAACAAATTCATCTACAAAGATCGAAGGAAAAATAAACAAGCACATGAAAACGTACACTTAAATGAAATAGGCCAAGTATATTAAATGAGAACCAAGAAAACTTACAGACCATGAATGATGTTAGATGCAACTCCTCCAATCTCTCCTCATCTAGACCTTTGCATGAATCCCAAGATCATAAGTTTGATATCTTTGTCTGTGTCCTCGAGAATCAAAGGTTTGATACTTGAAAGCTTCTCTCCTCTTCACCTTGGAAATCCCTCAATATATAGGCTTGAGAGGCACAACAAGCAAGAGAAAATGAAGGGTATGGTTGATTATATGGCTCCTTGAGGTTTGGATTAGATCCTAAAGTGAATCTCAAGCATGAGGGTCGAACACAACTAACTCAATCTCAAAGAGTTGGCCCTTAGAAAGAGGCAGGATTCTCCAAATTTTCCTCTAACCAAAAGCAATGCTCCCCTATAGCTAGAGACAGAGAGTTGATCCTAGATCATTTCTCCCTAAATAAGGTGAGGGGGGTGCTACCCTATGGGGTAGCACTCTCCCATCATGACCAGGAGGCTCTACCCTTCAAAAATGCCCAAAAATTGGTCGATTTTCCAAGTAAAAAGAGTGATTCTGGCCTTAAAATGATGGGTTTCTTCCTCCAATATGACTCAAGGATCATGGAAAATGTTCTTTGATGGTTTCAAGGGCTTAAAACACATAGAAACACATAGAAAAATTTATTCGACATTTATTAAGGTGCATACAACACTTGACGACACTTGCAATACTTAACAAGGTGCATACAACACTTTTATGACACTTGCGACACTTAGGGTGAGATACTTAAGTGTGGAATTTTTATGTGTAACACCATGCCTGAAAACAACCTCCATGGGCTTTGTTGAAACTACTCTGGGAGTATTCATTGCCATTCCCTTCAAGGTTACCCTTTTTCCTTCTTCTGAATTGAAGGACATCTTCATGGTCTTATAGTTGGTAGTGATGGGTCCCAGGGTCCTAAGCCATTGAACTCCCAATATTACATTAGTGTCTGGAAGATCCATCACATAGAAATCATGAGTTAAGCTATGCCTACCCAAAGTGAGGCTCATCAGGGGAATATACATGTCACATGGCATAGTGCACCCTCCTGCTATCTCCACCAAAAATCCCTCAAACTGCTACCTATGGAGTAACACTCCCCCATCATGGCCAAGGGGGCGCTACCCTTCAAAAATGCCCAAAAAATGGTTGATTTTCCATGTAAAAATTGTGTTTATGGCCTTGAAATTATGGGTTTTTTCCTCCAATGTGACTTAGGGATCATGGAAAATGTTCTTTGATGATTTCAAGGGGTTAAAACACATAGAAACACATAGAAAAGTGCATGCTACACTTATTAAGGTGCATATGACAGTTGACGACACTTGCGACCAAGGTGCATACGACACTTTTAAGACACTAGCGACACTTAGGGTGAGATACTTAAGTGTGGCATTTTGATGTGTAACACCATGCTTGAAAACAACCTCCATGTGCTTTGTTGAAACCACCCTGGGTGTATTCGTTGTCATTCCCTTCAAGGTTACCCTTTTCCCTTCTTCTGAATTGAAGGAAATCTCCATGGTCTTGTAGTTGGTATTGATGGGTCCCAAGGTTCTAAGCCACTAAACTCTCAATATTACATTAGTGTCTGGAATATCCATCACATAGAAATCATGAGTTAGGCTATGCCTACCCAAAGTGAGGCTCATCAGGGGAATATACATGTCACATGGCATGGTGCACCCTCCTGCTACCTCCAACAAAAATCCCTCAAACTCCACAGTGGGTAGATGTCTCCTATTCACTAAAGCAACATCAATGAAATTATGGGAAGCCCCACCATCAATAAGCATTTTGACCCTTTGTCCTTGAAGGACTCCTCTTATCTTGAAGGTACTAAAAAATTTTACCCCACTGAGGGATGTTATTACAACCTTCTTGATCCCTGTTGCATTATGCGTTGTCTCATCCTCCCCTTCCTTGTGTGTGTACTCATCTTCTGCTTGGGTCACCTCCATATTTTGAAGGTGGCCAACATCATCTTCCTCCTCATTGTATGAAAGAACCTATATGTAGTGTATTTTCCCTTTTCCCGTGCATCTATGCCCTGGCTCCCATGGTTCCTTGCAAGTATAACAGAGTTTCTTTCATCTCAACTCCCTTCTTGTGGCTTCATCAAGTTTCCCCTTACCCTTGTCAACCACCCTTTGATCTCTTCCTCTTGGAGTAAACTTGTTTCTGGAAGTTGCTCCCTCCAAATCTCTAGTCTTCCAAATCACATCTTGTAGTGTGGTAGGCTTAAAATCCTTGACCCAACCACACAAGGGTTTTGTTAGCCCTTCAGAAAAGAGCATCATCAACCTAGATTTTGACACATCTGGAACAATCAATGTTATTATCTGAAATTCCTCTATGAATGTCTCCACTAAACATGTCTGTCTAAGTTATGTGAGCTCTCTTAAATGTAGTTCCAGATCTCCCTGATCAAACCTATATATGAGCCTTTGTGTGAAATCTGCATACGAGGTAATGTGTGCATGCCCCAAAGTTGTCATTCCATGATACCACCACTCATGGGCCTTGCCCTCCAAATACAAGGTAGAAAATTTGATGGAATCGAACTCCATCATTGGGTTTAGCTACAAATAAGCATCCATTTTATATACCCACCATGCTTTCGCTAAAGATTTGGTTGCCCCATCAAATGGGGGAATCTCTATTTTTCCTGCTTTGCACCCTAGATCATTGTTGCTCTTGTGAGAATCTCTAGGCATGCCTCTATATTTGATTCCACAATATTTTTCCAATGCAACCTGCCTCCTAAATCATGCACTCAAAGTTGCGTACTCCCTCGCATACTCCTCAAAGTTGTCTTCCACCTCTATTTGTCTTGGAATATGGGCATCTTGTTGCGGTGCATCAAGGAAACTAGGCATGTAAGGCCTGAGCGTGATCCTACTACTTCCTAACACCTTGTTGTTTGCACTCCCAAACAATCTTTTCCTCTCATTGTGGGCCCGATGACTAGTCTATGCATGATACCTCTCTCCTCCATGGGATCCACTAGCCCCATTGTTACCCCCATTATTTTGTGGCTCTTTACCATGAGACATGTGTATGAGAAGATATGCAATCTTATCTTTCCCTTCTTTCAGGGTGGTATGTGTATCTAACAAGGCCTTTTTGAGCTCATTCTATCCCATTGACAAGTGTTCTTGTGTCTCTTGTAGGTGATGTTTTAAGTCAAATTGTGTCCTGTTAATGGAGTGCTTCATTTCCTAAACCATTTTCACCCAAACTTCCTTCTCATTACCATCTCCTATTTCCTCTCTCTCCCCCATGCTTCCTTCTATCTCTTCTCCCTTTGATGTCTCTGGGAAAGGTTGTCCTCCTTGGCCCCTCATTCTAGTCATCAATTTAATCACAAGTTGGCAAGGATCCTTGCTCTAATACCACTGTAAAATTCCCAAGTAGATTTACCAAGAATTCAACGGATTATTGTTTTTTTTATTGTGGTATTTTGTCAAGCAATTTGTTGTCTTTGCCTTCTAAGTTGCATTGGGGTTGATTTATAGAGTTTATACATCAAGTAAATGAAGGAAATATAACAACAATGGGAACACAACCAGATACAATAGAAATAACACAAGAAAATAGCCACAAATACCTCAGATCTGCATTTTATTTAAATATATAGTTGACCTCAGTACAAGAGATGGAAAGATCTGGAATAGAGATGGAAGAATAATGTGTGTGGTTGATAGTAGCTCCAAGATACAAAAACAATAGAGAGATATAAGCTCTCCCAAACTCCCAATAGCTTCATACAAGATCTGAAAGATCGATTTCTTTCCCTTCTATGATATAGTTGGTTGTTCCAGCTAAGTTGTGCCTCTCTCTGGCTGGAAACTCTCTTAGGAATTTTGGCCCTGCTAGATCCAGCCTCCAAACTCATGAAAATGGCTGCAAATCTATAGATCTGAAGATGGTAAGAGCATAAGAAGAGATTGCATGGTTGTAGTTATAGATCTGACCCCCCAAAGCTCTGAATATCTAAGAACAAGTGCGCCCTCCATCAAAAATCTGCCTAGCTTCAATAATAAATAATTTTGAGGTGATAAACCCCCACAAACTAAAGAGAAAAGTCACCATAGGGATAACAAACCATCCTGAGGTGAGATCTACTCTAGATCCAATATCCTCTAAGCAAAACAAGTGTTAAGCCCTAATATTGGCTCATTACCCCTTAATTGGGGCATATTAGATTAGTATGTTATTTTATTTATGTCGGCTTTAGGCCATTAGTTGTAATTATACCTCCTAGTCTCCTATATATACCAAGGAGACATTTTCATTTTGAATCATCTTGTACTTGAACATTTAAGTGGGGTAAAAGAAGGTTGCCCCCTCGAAGAGGCTTATTATCTGAAATTCTCTCTTTTTCAAGGCRTTGAGTACTTTTTCTGAGGATTTTCTATGCTATATTGATATTTGGTTCTTAACATATGGTATCGGAGCTCAAGGTCTTGGGGTTTTGCTGCTACATCTGAGACGCCTTGCCATTTTCGCTATAACGTTTTTTCTACAACATTTCAGAAGGAACGACTTGGAGGATAATTAGTAGACATATCAAGGTATGTTGGGTTCAAAATTCAGCTCCTGAGGCCTTATACTTTCAGAGATACAGCCTGTACAAGATAGGGTTATGGAATCGTCCTGAACTTAGTCATTGCGGAATTTTCGCTATAAATTTTTTTATGTAACGTTTCAGACCTGATCTCCGGAGGATATTTACAGAAATTAGTAAGGTATCTTTGGTAAAAAGTTCAGATTCTGGGTCATCTTAAATTTGTAGATACACCCTGTGTAAGATAGGGTATCTGACTAGTCCTATTGACTAGTCTCAAGAAGGTGTTCTAGGTAAAACAATCATAACTTCTTCCTAGCGTATCCAAATTGCATGGGACTAGTTGCATTGGATCGTGGACAGTCTATAGTATTTCGGGTACAGGTTTCAGAATTTTATATCAATTAGTTTGTGCGGGGCACACTATACAAGTGAGATCTCCTGAAAAGGCCAAAAATCATAAAGTTGTGGGGAAGTTACAGTAAATTCCACTTGGCACATACAATTTTGATCACACCTATGGCATTGCAGAGAATAAATATCATAGAAATACATAAGAGAAAATTTCATACCCAGAAGGGCCGAAACTTGGGAGATACAACAGAAGAAATATTGTCTAGCAGAACCACCTCAAAATCAAGGTTCAAAAGTGATACTTGGCCAACATGCCACCCAAAAAGGGAACTTCTACACCAAATAAGCCTCCA
>ML777223.1:241279-261279 GCA_009831015.1 Picea engelmannii | reverse complement strand
CTTGGCCCCTCTCTTGCCGCAGTGTGGTCTATATGATGTACTGGTCCTTATAGTTGCCAACAGGGTAATATTGTTCCTTTACTGCATCCACAAAAAAATCCCAAGTGCGCTCGGCCCCATATATTCCAGACTCCTCTGTGGAACTGTACTCCCAGTAAGTTTCCCACCAATGTTTGACGTAGGGGAGAGCTTTAAGGAGCGTGAAGATGATCCTTTCTCTGTCGGAAAAATTGTGAACAGAGAAATAGCCTTCTAACAAATTTAACCATTTATCTAGGGCATCCGCATCTATCTGACCTTCAAATATAGGAATATCAAAATTGACATGTACCTTAAAAGGCAAGGTGCCTCCAAAGTGGCCTCTTGATGAAGATGCGCCTGATGTTATCAGGAGGTGTTGAAGGATGTGGGAAAATTATCCATCATTTCATCCTCTGTCGCGTGAGAGCTTGCTCAAGCAACAGACTTATAGGATCGTCTGCTCTGTCGTTTTTCTTTTCTTCCACTATTGAGGGTTTCTTAGGTGTGTGAGAGAGATTGTCCTCAAGAGAGACAAGCTCGAGACCCAACTTTCTATACTCAGACCTCGTTGGGGACATGCACTAAAAAATGATCAAGAACGGCCTGCTCTGATACCACTAATCCGGATTATTTTCGGCACGAAATGAGAGCGAAGATATAATAAAGAAATGCACAAAGATATCACAGATATTCAATAATATAACAGAAATGTATCAGATATGCAACCATAAACACAGATATAAAGTAACATATGATTTCTATTAATGAAAGAAATGTACAGAGACTGTAAAAATACAGAGTGAAAGACTTGCTAGAATGGTGGCAGCTTATCTCTGAGAAGAGATGTGACGACTACTCGCATTCGCAAGAAGATGATTACAATGAGGCTTTGAAGGCCTTTTTACAATAAACCGAAATGCCAAAAACCCTAGACATCCAAAAACCTAACCATAGGAGATGAAGCGCCAAAAGTCATGTGGGCCCCGTTTGGGTAAGTTAGTACATCAACTTCTCGGGGTCGTAACTTTTGCATACGATCTCTGTATTAGGCATATAATAGCTTGTTGGAAAGGTATCATCGAGGAGATTCATTTTGGGGGCTCAATAATGCCTTCAACTATCATTGAGAACCTCCATATCGAAAAACCTTCATTTGGGCCCTCAAAATGGCCCCGGAAGTTAAAAACTGCTAAAAATAGTAAATTGCCAAAATTGATAGAAAATTGTTTTGAGCTAGTCGGAAAAGGTGGGTGGCCACCAATATCCACCTGGATCAATCCTCCCTCCTTAGGAAGAAATGGTCTCCATTGCATTGATTTCCTAGGGGAGAGGGAAAAACGTTTGCTGAATCTGCATCTTGGTGAGTTGCTTGCCTTGTTGGAGACATTGCGCTACTCAGTTTGTGGAATTCTGTCACGAACCTGTTAAGGCTGAGGCTGTTCAACAAGTCGGGCTACATGAGAGGATGGTGTGCAAAAGGAATCTTTTCACTTTTCTGCAACCTTGTCGACTTGCTTCTGTTGGATAGAAGGTGCTTGGGGTGAGGTTGTAGTGGTTCCAATGTCCTTTTGTTCCCCTTTTGAACAGATTGTGAAGAAGTCGAATTTTGCAGTATGAGATACTACCTTGCGACACTTTTTTGGTGGAACAATAGTCAGAACTACCTCTGGTATTCTATAGAGATGACCCCCCAAAGTAATAATGACACTGCGGGGTTGAGACTCATAAACAACATGGCGCTTCCACATATATGGTTGGCCCAAGAGAACATCACAGACATCCGGTGGGGCAATGTCACATAATACCTCATCCTTGAAGGGCTGGATGTCGTATGTCAATCGACACTGCTGGCTGACACGAAGATCTCGTCCTTGGTGAAGCCACCCGATGTTGTATGGCTACAAGTGTGGTGTTGTTGACAATCCCAACTGTTTGATGACCTCTTTTGAGATGAGATTCTTCTGGCTTCCGCTATCAACAATAAAATGCAGCAGAGTCCCCTTCACCCACATCTGTGAATGAAAAAGGCACTCCCCCTCTTCAGAATCTGTTGGTTCTTCTAGTTGAATTGTTGCGGTCACGACAATAACAGTGGGGTCTGTGTCAATGATTTGTCCTTTACCCGTATTTTCAGAATCAAATTCTAAATCAGGGTTCAACTCTTTGTCTTTGATCTCGACCACCAATGAAAGTTTTGAGCGACATTCATCGGTGTTGTGCCAGGGGCTTTTGTGGAAATCACACCATTTTCCGGTGTCCTTCTTTGTCTTCCCGTGACCCTTCTTTTCCTGTGACTTGGACTAGTTTTCGAGAGACTGTTTGTTAGCGCTGTCTTTATCAAACTTTGGTTGTTGCGGATTTGCAGACTCGAACTCCCGTTTGTTCTGGTGCTTAAATTTCTACTCGATTTTAACAACATATCGATAAGCAACACTAAGTGATGAGATGTCCAGAAAATCTATTTCAGTTTGGATGTATCTGTGTAGAGCCCCATGGTATTCCAGAACCAAATGTCATTCGGAGTCTTTGATACCCAGCTTGGTGCACAAGGTATGAAAGGTATTGGTGAACTCCGGAACTGCTTGGCCCCTCTCTTACCGTAGTGTGGTCCATCTCATGTACTGGTCCTCATAGTTGCCAACAGGGTAATACTGTTCCTTTACCGCATCCACACAAAAAATCCCAAGTGGGTTCGGCCCCATATATTCCAGACTCCTCTATGGAACTCTGCTCCTAGTAAGTTTCTTACCAATGTTTGACATGGGGGAGAGCCTTAAGGAGTGCGAAGATGATCTTTTTTCTGTCGGAAAAATTGTGAACAGAAAAATAACCTTCTAACAGATTTAACCATTTATCTAGGGCATCTGCATCTATCTGACCTTCAAATATAAGAATATCAAAATTGACTTGTACCTTAAAAGGTGAGGTGCCTCCAAAGTGGTTGCTTGATGAAGATGCGCCTGATGCTTTCGGGAGGTGTTGAAGGATGTGGGAAAAATTCTCCATCATTTCGTCTCTCTGTCACGTGAGAGCTTGCTCAAGCAACAGGCTTATAGGATCGTCTGCTCCGTCATTTTTCTTTTCTTCCACCATTGAGGGTTTCTTAGGTGTGCAAGAGCGATTGTCCTCAAGAGAGACAAGCTCGAGACCCAACTTTCTATACTCAGCCTTGTCGGGGATATGCACTGAAAAAACGATCAAGAACAACCTGCTCCGATACCACTGATCCAGATTATTTTCGACACGAAATGAGAGTGGAGATATAATAAAGAAATGCACAGAGACATCGCAGATATTCAATAATATAAAAGAAATGTATCGAAGATGCAACCATAAACAAAGATATACACTAATACACGATTTCTATTAATGAAAGAAATGTACAGAGATTGTAAAAATACAGAGTGAAAGACTCGCTAGAATGGTGGCAGCTTATCTCTGAGAAGAGATGTGACGGCTACTCGCATTCGCAAGAAGATGATTACAATGAGGCTCTGAAGGCCTTTTTACAATAAAAATGAATGCCAAAAACCCTAGACATCCAAAAACCTAACCCTAGGAGATGAAGCACCAAAAGTCATGTGGGCCCCGTTTGGGTAAGTTGGTACATCAACTTCCCGGGGTCGTAACTTTTGCATACGATCTCCATTTTAGGCGTATGATAGCCCGTTGGAAAGGTATCGTTGAGGAGATTCATTTTGGGGGCTCAATCATGCCATTAGATGTCATTAAGAACCTCGATCTCTAAAAACCTTCATTTGGGCCCTCAAAATGGCCCTGAAAGTTAAAAATTGTTAAAAATAGTAAATTGTCAAAATTGCCAGAAAACTGTTTTGAGCTAGTCAGAAAAGGTGGGTGGCCATCGATATCCACTTGGATCAATCCTCACTCCGTAGGAAGCAATGGTCTCCATTGCGTTGAGTTCCTAGGGGAGAGGGAAAAGTGTTTGTTGAATCTGCATCTTGGTGAGCTGCTTGCCTTCTTGGAGACGTCACGCTGCTCAATTTGTGTAAGTCTGTCACGAACCTGTTGAGTCTGAGGTTGTTCAACAAGTCAGGCTACATGAGAGGACGGTGTACGAAAAGAATATTTGCGCTTTGTTGCAACCTTGTCGACCTGCTTCTGTTGGATAGAAGGTGCTTGGGGTGAGGTTGTAGTGGTTCCAATGTCCTTATGTTCCCCTTTTGAACAGATTGTGAAGAAGCTGAATTTTGCAGTATGAGATACTACCTTGTGACACTTTACTAGTGGAATAGTAGTCAGAACTACCTTTGGTATTTTATAGAGATGACCCCCCAAAGTAACAATGACACTGCGAGGTCAAGACTCATAAATAGCATGGCGCTTCCACATATATGGTTGGCCCAAGAGAACATCACAGACATCCAGTGGGGAAACATCACATAATACCTCATCCTTGAAGGGATGGATGTCGTATGTCAATCGACATTGCTGGATAACATGAAGATCTCGTCCTTAGCAAAGCCACTCAATGTTGTATGGTTGTGGGTGTGGTGTTGTCAACAATCCCAACTGTTTGATGACCTCTGTTGAGATGAGGTTTTTCTGGCTTCCGCTATCAACAATAAAATGCAGTGAGGTCCCCTTCACCCACATATTTGAATGAAAAAGGCGCTCCCCCTCTTCATGATCTGTTGGTTCTTCTGGTTGAATTGTTGCAATCGCGACAATAGCAGTGGGGTCTGCGTCAATGATCTGTCCTTTACCCGTATTTTCATAATCAGGGTTCGGCTCCTTGTCTTTGATCTCGGCCACCAATGACTGTTTTGAGCGACATTCATCGGTGTTGTGTCAGGGACTTTTGTGGAAATCACACCATTTTTCGGTGTCCTTCTTTGTCTTCCCGTGACCCTTCTTTACCTATGGCTTGGACTGGTTTTCGGGAGACTGTTTGTTAGGGCTGTCTTTACCAAAATTTGGTTGTTGTGGATTTGTAGACCCAAACTCCCGTTTGTTCTAGTGCTTAAATTTCTGCTCGATTTTAACACCATATCGATAAGTAGCACCAAGTGATGAGATGTCCAGAAAATCCATTTCAGTTTGGATGTATCTGTGTAGAGCCTCACAGTATTTCAGAACCAAATGTTGTTTTGAGTCTTTGATACCCATCTTGGTGCACAAGGTATGGAAGGTATTGGTGAACTCCAAAACTGCTTGGCCCCTCTCTTGCCGTAGTGTGGTCCATCTCATGTACTGGTCCTCATAGTTTCCAACAAGGTAATAATGTTCCTTTACTGCATCCACAAAAAAATCCAAAGTGGGCTCGACCCCATATATTCCAGACTTCTTTGTGGAACTATGTTCCCAGTAAGTTTCCCACCAATGTTTGACATGGGGGAGAGCCTTAAGGAGCGCGAAGATGATCTTTTCTCTGTCAGAAAAATTGTGAACAGAGAAATAACCTTCTAACATATTTAACCATTTATATAGGGCATCTCCATCTATCTGACCTTCAAATATAGGAATATCAAAATTGACCTGTACCTTAAAAGGCGAGGTGCCTCCAAAGTGGCCGCTTGATGAAGATGCGCCTGATGCTATCGGAAGGCGTTGAAGGATGTGGGAAAAATTCTCCATCATTTCGTCCCTATGTCACGTGAGAGCTTGCTCAAGCAACAGACTTATAAGATCGTTTGCTCCGCCATTTTTCTTTTCTTCCACCATTGAGGGTTTTTTTGGTGTGCGAGAGCGATTGTCCTCAAGAGAGATAAGCTCGAGACCCAACTTTCTATACTCGGACCTCGTTGGGGACATGCACTGAAAAAACGTTCAAGAATAACCTGCTCTGATACCACTGATCCGGATTATTTTCGGCACGAAATGAGAGCAGAGATATAATAAAGAAATGCACAGAGATATCGCAGATATTCAATAATATAACAGAAATGTATCAGAGATGCAACCATAAACACAGATATACAGTAATACATGATTTCTATTAATGAAAGAAATGTAGAGAGATTGTAAAAATACAGAGTGAAAGACTCACTAGAATGGTGGTAGTTTATCTCTGAGAAGAGATGTGACGGCTACTCGCATTTGCAAGAAGATGATTACAATGAGGCTCTGAAGGTCCTTTTACAATAAACAGGAATGCAAAAAACCCTAGACATCCAAAAACCTAACCCTAGGAGATGAAGCGCCAAAGGTCATGTGGGCCCCGTTTGGGTAAGTTAGTACATCAACTTCCCGGGGTCGTAACTTTTGCTACGATCTCTGTTTTAGGCGTATAATAGCTCGTTGGAAAGGTATCGTCGAGGAGATTCATTTTGGGGGCTTAATGATGCCCCCAACTATCATTGAGAACCTCCATATTGAAAAACCTTCATTTGGGCCCTCAAAATGGCCCCAGAAGTTAAAAGTTGCTAAAAATAGTAAATTGCCAAAATTGCCAGAAAACTATTTTGAGCCAGTCGGAAAAGGTGGTTGGCCACCGATATCCACCTGGATCAGCTGGAGAATAATTTTTGAAAACCAAAAGAGGTTTTTTTCAAGAATGGACCCAATAACAAAAACCTCTCTCAGTTTTTACACAGGTGTTATTATTTGGAAGATATGAAATTATCTTTGAGGCCTATTTTCTAGAATTTCGCCAAGCTAGATTTAATGACAGAGTTCTAGAATCTTTTGAAATTCGGCTTGATGGACCTCCAACTGAGCAAGGTTGATCCAAAATTGATATGGATATTGAATCTTGGATACTCTCCTATCAAATCCCATGATTTTCTATTTAGTTGGCACATTTTTACTTGGTCAAAAATCAAACCCTAGATAGTAGGATATGAGCAGATTTTTGGCAAATATTCTTTCCTAAGCTATTGTAACAACTCTCTATCTTTGGCAAAAGATGGATTTCGACTTCTCTAGCGTAGGAAGGTAGTTTATCTATATATATGATCACATTGAATGTGCAAAGGGGTTGGCAGAAGCACAAAGGATAATTTTGTAATTGAACATTGTACAAATTTTATGAATTTGAATGAAATACTAGTGCAGATGTCCAGAGTTTTTTCATACCAAAGATTTAAGTGGTGATGACCTGAAGTCTGTGTCATTTCCATGTATGTTCTTATTGTTTCTTTATCTTTCATCTGCTGATACTTATATGTTTAAATTGGATATCAAATGGTCTGAAATTCATCTCAAATGATGCTTTAGATTCTAGCAATTCGAACACTGTCATTTTCTTCTTAACTCATCAGAATTCATCTTTAATGGTACTCTGAATGTTGTTATGTGTTTTCCTTTTTCTTCCATTCTATAACATCAATTTAAAAAAAAATGAAAGACCGTTGCTTACCTAACCTTTTCTTCCTTGAGAGTTCTACCTACCAGGCACTGTTTTCATTTGATTTCAAATAATTAACTCCATTGCCCAACAAGTTCCTTTCCTTCTTGCCAGCAAACCTTAAAAAAACTCCTTCATCTAATCCAATATCTAGCCTCTGATCCTCAAAATAAAACCTATCTTTAGAGACCAAGTGACAAGAGAGATCCCTCTCTGAACTGAAAGGCTAGTTTAAGTTCTAAAGTGGTTTTGTGGTTACCTTTGTGAGTTGCTTCCTCATCCTAGGCAATTTACTTAGTGATAACATTTTGGCGTCGTTGTCGGGTAACAAAAGTGAATTTTTCCCTGGGAGAAATGACAAGGTTTAGATCTGATTGTTGATGGTGGGCAAGATTCAGACACAAGGAGGTTGTAAATCATTCACCTGACGACTCCAATCGAACTTCAAATTAGATTCAGAGACTCCACTAGATAATGAGACCCGTTGGCAGAGATATGAAAAAAAACAGTGGAAAGACTAGGTACATAAGATTGAGTTTTCTCTAACAAGTAGTTTCATGTTTCATCGATATCTTTTTTTCCTTTCCTGAGTTTTTCAAAAGAATATTTATTTACTTGTTGCATTCAAACGAATACCATAAAGCTACATTCGTATATCCTTCTTTAAAAAATGTAGACACACTTTCTTCTAGCATTACTAATCCTGAACAAGATCCTTCTCCCGAATCATATGATGACCATATTCAGTATTTTGAACCTCATGAAACCAAAGTTGATACACCATCTCATGTACTTAATCATATGCCCTCTAAGATCTCAGACATATATAGACCTTTAAAATTTCCTTCTATTCTTCGTGATTTTCCTCCAAAGCACCATAAATACCTGCCTAAGTTTGGTGGAAAACCCGATAACTTTTATGTTGAAAAGCACATCCAAGCTTTTGAACATTTTATAGATTTGTTTGAGATTGATCATGGCGATGTTTGTATGAGGGTATTCTCTCAATCCTTGAAAGGGGATACCAAAGATTGGTTTAAACACTTGCAGCCACAGACAATTACCTCATGGGAGGAATTGAAGAATGTCTTTTTGAAATTTTGGGGCAAGAGGAAATATTTTGATCTACATCTTATAGAGTTTTATGCCATGAAAAGGTAGAGTAGTGAAACTATTTCTACGTTCAATAGGAGGTTTTCTAGTATTTATTACAACTTGCCCAAGGAAATTCAACCCACTGAAGTTGTTGCCATGCTCCATTATGCAACAACCTTTCATCCAGATTTGCCTTTCCTTTTGATGGAAAGAAGATCTAAGTCCTTATAGAAAATGTTTAATAATGCTCAGGAGGTTCAACACAATATTCAAGCATGTAAACAGATTCAAAATGAGGAGTTGGATGCTAAAGAACATGACAATGAATATGAACAAAAAGCAATTGATTTGAATTTTGAGCAGAGGGTTAATAAAATCGTGTGTTCTCTTGAAATTTTAAATACTGATGATTTTGCAGAGAATTATATTCCACTTGTTGAAAAAGAAGGTGCTAATTTAGCTTTTGATTCATCTCATGATAAACATGGAGCTGATTGTTTTATGTATTCATTTGTAGACAGTTAAGAAAGTGAATTTGTAGATCATCCATTTGAAGAGCAAGTTGATGTCCCAAGCTTTTTTCCTATTAGATGACATTGCAAATGTGGATGATTTTCTCAGGTATGATGAGTACAATGATTACTATGATGTTGACTTTCTAGAGCAAGAAATTTGCATGTTCTCTATCAGAAAATGATCCCGTGGCTTTATATATGGAGAATTTCATCAGTTCAAAATTGCAATTAGATGTATGCTTGTCAGTAGGAAATGTCCAGTTTTAGCAGTTTGAGGAAAGCAGTAAGCTTGCATATTTTAGTTATGACAGTGATGCCAAATCAGGAGACGAAAATTCTCTACCCTTATGCTTTGCTTCATTTAAATTGTTGAAAGAAAATGTTGAGACCATCAATGAAGTTGAGAAGTGTGGGATGATGCAAAGACATCTAGGTTCATTTGAGTAAATTGACAGTAAAATGCAACAATCTTCTCTTATGTTTTATGACCTTGTTGTTGATTATATGGAGGGTTTCAATAATCAAAACTTGCAGCCTATGATCAGTTGTAATGCCGGAAGTAAATATGATCGTGAGTTAGTGTCAAAACCAGCTATATCCTTGCTGCCAAAAAATGTTTTATTACAACTGTATTATGCAATTTTACAACCCTTTTATGACAACCATCAGGTAGATTTGCATGAAGGCAAAAATGTAGTTGGAGGGGTCACACATCAGAGTGACAATCTTGAGCAATGTCTGGACATCAGTTTGCATTGTCTTGAAGATCCTTTTGCAGTGCTCTTGGAGTTTGTAAGTGGGCCCAAATTTTCAGATTTTCCAGATTTTGCCAATGTTGAGTTTGTTTGCAAGTTTTTAAATGGGTTGCTAGTAAGTAGGTCTTTTATCTTGCCTCTGAGGAAGCACATGCAAAGATTTCAACTAGTGGACAAAGTAATTGCATGGCTGCACTGGATCTATGATTTCACTTGATTGATCAGTTTATGGATCAGTTAGAGTAGGAGTGTGCAAATAAGCTTGTTGGGCAAGCATCTTTTTCAACATATTTTAGTTTTAGCTTTCATATTTTATTTTCAGCTCTTAGTTTGAGCATATTTTTCAGTATTGTATAGTGTCAGTTTGCAACAATGAACAGTTGCAATTTCAGTTTGATTTTTAGTTTCAGTTGCAGAGTTGGTTGGTTGCAAATCATGTCACAATTTGTAGGTTGAGGGTCTTACAAAAGTTGGGGGCAACCCAATGGATCATGCACAAGGTCTATGATTTCTTTGGCACCTCACAGGGAGGATGCCATCCCCATTGGAGCCAATGTTACCACATGTAAATTTTCACATGAAAATTTGTGATTTGGTCAAACTTGTTTAATAGAGGTCATATGGCCAATCATGATTAGTTAGAGTCAGTCTTGTCATGGTTCAATCATCTCATGAAATCAAATCTATTTGTGGCATGTGACATCATCAAGAAGTTGAGCATTGCATTGCACAAGTTGTTGCGCAACCTCCTAATGCTGCAAAATTTGGTAAAGAAGTACAACTTGGTGATGATTGGTTTTATTGATTGTTTAACCTGATATTGGGGTTCAAAACACTTCATTTTTCATGCAACAAACTCTCCAAGCATGGTTTCTCCTCTTTGCAACTTGCAAATCCTTCATCCAAGGTCGCCACATAAGTTTGTTGTGCAAGTTGTCAAATCATTCAATGATGCACTCAAAGATCATAGAGGTGAGTGATGATGAAATAGTCAATGAGAATACATCAACAAAAGCAAGTCATCAATTAGATGTAGTTTGGCTTCATTCTTTGCAATATTAAGGCACATTAGGGTTTTGAAGTTTTGAGAGGCAGATGACATTTTGAGGAAGATGAAGGGGTTCTAGGACGCCTTATCATCATCATCATGAGGCCACCATCACCATCAACCATCATCATCTATCATATAAAGTCAAACAAAGGGGGACAAAGTGTAAAAAAGAGTTTTTCTACACAAAGTCTGCAAGTCACGCTACACAACTATTGTAGGTTGCAGTTACACAATGTGTTACAACAACACGCTATGCAAATGCTAGTTTTAGTGGTAAACTTCAAAATAATTTTTTGACCAATTGGAGAGGATTTTGGAAAAACCCAGAGAGGTTTTTGTCAAGCATGAACTCAACAAAAAAAAACCTCTCTCATTTTTAACCCAGGTGTCATAGTTTGGGAGATTTGAATGAATCTTTATAGCCCATTTTTCCAGATTTAAGCATTTAATGTTTTCTTGTTTTAGTCATCATCTTTGGGCACAGATTTCGAGGAGTTGGAGAAGAATTTTTGAAAAAAAAAGTGGTTTTTTTCAAGCACAAACCCAATAACAAAAAGCTGTCTTAGTGTTTACACAGGTGTTATTATTTGGAAGATATGAAATTATCTTTGAGGCCTATTTTCCAGAATTTTGCCAAGCCAGATTTGCTGACAGAGTTCTAGAATCTTTTGAAATTCGACTTGATAGACCTCCAACTCAGCAAGGCTAATCCAAAATATATATGGATATTGAAGCTTGGATACTCTCCTATTAGATCCCATGATTTTCTCTTCAGTTGGCACATTTTTAGTTGGTCAAAAATCAAACCCTAGATAATAGGATATGAGCAGATTTTTGGCAAATATTCTTTCCTAAGCTATTGTAACAACTCTCTATCTTTGGCAAAAGATGGATTTCGACTTCTCTAGCTTAGGAAGGTAGTTTATCTATATATATGATCACATTGAATGTGCAAAGGGGTTGGCAGAAGCACAAAGGATAATTTTGTAATTGAACATTGTACAAATTTTATGAATTTGAATGAAATACTAGTGCAGATGTCCAGAGTTTTTTCATACCAAAGATTTAAGTGGTGATGACCTGAAGTCTGTGTCATTTCCATGTATGTTCTTATTGTTTCTTTATCTTTCATCTGCTGATACTTATATGTTTAAATTGGATATCAAATGGTCTGAAATTCATCTCAAATGATGCTTTAGATTCTAGCAATTTGAACACTGTCATTTTCTTCTTAACTCATCAGAATTCATCTTTAATGGTACTCTGAATATTGTTATGTGTTTTCCTTTTTCTTCCATTCTATAACATCAATTTAAAAAAAAATGAAAGACCGTTGCTTACCTAACCTTTTCTTCCTTGAGAGTTCTACCTACCAGGCACTGTTTTCATTTGATTTCAAATAATTAACTCCATTGCCCAACAAGTTCCTTTCCTTCTTGCCAGCAAACCTTAAAAAAACTCCTTCATCTAATCCAATATCTAGCCTCTGATCCTCAAAAGAAAACCTATCTTTAGAGACCAAGTGACAAGAGAGATCCCTCTCTGAACTGAAAGGCTAGTTTCAGTTCTAAAGTGGTTTTGTGGTTACCTTTGTGAGTTGCTTCCTCATCCTAGGCAATTTACTTAGTGATAACAATCCCCATCATGTTGGCCTGCATTTTTGGAACCACATATTATTTCCTCTTGAGTGAAATCGTCCCACAACCTTTCCAAACTGGGCACATGTTCACGTGCTACAATCCCATCAACAAATACTTTCCATTTCTTGGGAAAACCACCCAAAGCAGTTCTAACCAACTCTAAACCCTGTATAGTCTCCCCCACTGCTGCCAACCCATCTCTCGCATGTGTGATCTTGGTGAGGTATGATGAAATTGTGTCGATTTTGGTCATCTTGGTGTTTCTCAGTTTTTCTCGCAATACCATCTTCATGTTTTCATTGCAGCTATGATAAAGCTTGGTTAAAGCTTCCCACATATCAAAGGCATTCTTTTTCTCTGTAATATGTGGAATGAGGTGATATTTAATGGCATATAGGATTATTCTCTTGGCCTTAACATTCTTCTTATTGTATTCAACCAATAATGTTGCATAAGTAGGAATGGTAACTGCCTTGTCAAAAATATCCCACAACTCAGACTCCTCAAACAAAAAAGCAATCCTCTCCTTCCATGGACTAAATTTTTTATCCCCATTCAACTTATCTTCAACCCTCAAACATGTAGCCATGAGAGCTTACTCGACCAACAACTAAGCCCAACTCTCTTTTGGTGAAGTACTGCTCTCCCTCTACAAAACCCTTGTGACTAACTGTTGTTTTATGTTTGCTGTTATGTTTCCCTTCTTAGTCTTTTTGCCACTCTGGTACCATGTGAAAATTATCAGACCCAACCCGATTTCAGTCTTAATAAATTTTCATCATTGTTTAATGCCCAACCCACATTTATTTTGTTGTTGAAATGTAAATGATTTAAACATAAATTTACAACCGAAACACAGTGAATCTTTTCTGCAAAAACTAAATGCGGAAATAGGAAACAAACCACAAAAAAATAACACAATAGTTTTCGGGCAATGCCCCAAAAAAACCCAGAAGGGAAACTAGTAGAGAGAGAGAGAGATTTTATTGTTTCTTTAGCTTACAGAAAATGATCTTTTACAACAATTTATTCCAGCAACATAAACACAAACTTATCTCAATAACCGTTCCAAGCTACACCTCGTAACATGTTCCAAAACTGCTCCTCAAATTATGTGCAAGAATTATGTACTATTGTACGACTGCTACAACAATAAATGTTGTATGAAACTACCTCGAAATATGTGCACGAGAACTTGCTGTAAATATTGTACGAAACTATATGGATTTGGCTGTACAGATGCCTAAAAATTCGTTCCAAAATCTACCTCGATTTGTGTGCCTAATTTTCTACCGTATGGACCAGCTCTATACTATTGTACGATCACTCTAATCCATGTTGTACAAACTGCATTTAATGTTGGAAAAATCTCCTAGTTTTTTTTTTCCCTTCCTCTCCTTGAAAAGCGCACCCACCTCGTTGTAATGACTCTCTCTGCTTCAACTCTTTCTCTTTCACTCTCTCTTCATTCAATGCTCACGAAATAATGGTGTCTCAATCCCTAGAATCCCTTTTTGTTCATCTCAATGAAAATGACCTAACCCTAAGATCTAATGGCCAAGATTAAATCCTAGGCCATCTAGATCTACAGTTGTGATATAAAGTTACTTTATCACAACTTAAGTCACTTAAGTCACCTTTTCATTAAATATACTCAAAAAGTCACTTTAACTTTATATCTCATAAAGTTAATGTTCTAAGGACCGCTTTGGACATTCCCCCACATGTTAGACACCAAGCCTACGTGGGAAACACTTGTCCAAGGTACAACTTTTAACACTCCCTCTTACCAAGGAAGGTGTATTGTTCTCGATGTCACTAATCTCACTTAATAGCCCAAAATGTATTGTTCTCGAATCACTAATCTCACTCAATTTGGATTTTTCAATAGGAAGTTATGGTCAAATTAACGAACCTTATCATTTTTAGCTATCTTAAGAAAGTGAGCTTGTACATACAATATCTCTATGATTTCTTCTCTAATACATCCAAAATTTGGACATATAACACTTTATGATGTCTTTTTTCATATGCCACTGGCCTCACTTAGTTTGGACATTGAAATCTCCATATATGTGTGTGTTAGTGAACATTAGTAATTTTAGATAGGTTTTAGGATTAGGTAGAAACCTTAATTTGTATAGATTGTACCTCCTAGAGTCCTAAGCCCATGCTACCAATTTTTACCAATGATAGTAAATGATGTCTTCTTTCTAACACTCCAAGGTTCACTCAATTTGGAGGTCTCTAGCAAAAGTATCACTCAATTTGAAGGGTGCTCAATTGAGAATCCCTACTCCGATACCACTTCTAAATGAACAAAATACACAATAATACATGATAAATATGCATACGCATACTATATACTAAGTGTTGATCTTTAACACAACTTCGAAAGTATAATTATAATGAATTCAAATCTATAAGAAGTAGGATATATACACATCCATAAACTAGATAATGGAATCACTATGTGGAGAGAATCCCTTATCCCATAAACAATAAGTCTCATATACCAACTTGACATCTGACTAAACGATGACTTTAAAATTAAATAATAATTATTATTATATTAGAAAAATAAACTCCAAATAACTTAAATATACCTAAATATAATAAATAATTATAAATATGTATAATAATAACATTATTATTTTTATACATGTTAATTCTCATTTCTCATTTCTATAACAAAGTGAAGTTGACTCGATATTGAAATAAACATTTTACCCATTTTACATGCCTATTAAATTCATTATATACATTACAACCACATAACTAATAACTAATTGGGTCCTACTTCAACACAACCTCACCTCCCTCACAAACAAACAAAATAAATAAACAAACAAACAAAATAATGAAAGATCCACTATGTGGTCAATGTCCTTAACAATGGAGACATTTTTACTCAATGATCAATGTGCTTTGTCCTTAACAATGGGGACATTTTTACTCAATGGTCAATGTGCTTGACAATGGACATTTATACTCGACGAATGAATATGGAATACCTCTTAACTATTATGGGTTGACTATTAACATTTTAATTTTATATAAAATTCTCTCTAGAAAGCAATCCATATAAATTAGTCGGTAAAATGCTAACTACCATAACTATGGCCACCAAAATTTACTATGCCAAGCATAGCTACGACCACCAAAATTTAATGTGCCAAGCAGTTGCATTGATAATCAATATGGCCATGGCCATGGCCCCCTTGTCAATACATAGAGTATACTAGACATCAAAAATGACTCTTGAATCAAACTATAGTGCCTTTGATTTTAAATGAGATTCTATTAAATATATGTGGGTTCTTCTTCAATTACAATGAGTTGCTAGTGACAAAGTATGTTGTTTAAAATGGCCTTCAAGGTATCAAAAGTTTTCTTTTTAAATTTTTCATCATTATTGTTATATTTATTTTCTGCAATTTAAATTTAAATGACAATTGAATTATGGATTAATGCAAAATATTGAATTTTTTTCATTCAAATTGTTTTCGAGTTTCAACTCTTTTTTTATGTAGTTATTTATTGTTTAATATTATTTATGGTTCTTTCATTAGATAGAAAATCGTGAGAGCACCTTTCTAGAATCATAGATATTGATTCAATACATGTTTCTTCATGAAGTTATAATAATATAATAATAATAATAATTTGTTTTTAAGGTCATGGCTTAGTAAGACACCAAATTGATGTATGAGACTCCTTAAATAGAATTAGAAGATTGTTGTTTACAGTAAATTGAGCAACTTAACTATTAACCCCTATTTTGTGGTCAACCTTCATCAAAGTGACTCCATAAAGGTCATTGGTGGGCACATTATTACAAAGGAGGAGAACCCTATATAGGCAAGAAGAGAATGGCGAGGGACACAATTACCCATGGTTGAGAAGGGGAGAGGGTAGTAATAAATGGTGAGGAGGATGTGGAGGTTTCTAGTTTGTGTTATATATTGTTAGGTGGATGATATACACACCATCAAGGTAGCACATGGGAGCCACTCTATGTTGGGGGTTATAATATTATGAGAAGAATGTAGGGAAATGAAGACTCTTTTTTTTTTTTTGGATTAAGTTGCTTTTGATGAACATTTGCAAGCGATAACTATTCAATGTGAGATATTATAATGTGGTAGAAGTATCTCATAGGTTATGAGAGCATCTCTTTGATTAATCAACTGCGATAGATGTGTATTTATTTGACCAAAGTCGCCAAAGACTTACACTTGGTCGCATTTGTTTAAACAAAAGCACACACACAAGCAACCCACAAGGGGAAAACACGTCATTAGATAGATTTGAGCTTCCGATAAACACATTAAGAAAGCCCCACTTTCATTAATTCGACAGAGCACCTTTAACAATAAAGCCTCTTTTAAAAAAAAGAAAAATCACAATTAAGAAAGAAAAAAAGTGCATGGATGCAAACATTTTAATAGTTTACTACTTCTTTCCAATTAATTGATTCTACCATGATGGAGAATAAATGGCTCGCCGACTTGGAGATACTTGCGAAAATCTTTACATATTCTATTGCATTGGGTGGCTTGGCTCCTGGGTTCGGGGGAGATGATAAGGATTGGCAAGGACCACATTCTGGGGATGGGAGAAAAAGCAATATTGTCTGATGATCTGATAACTATTCTAAATGACCAAGGAATATACTTTTTTATCAGGCGAGCATGAATCCTAGGCTGGGTGCATTGGGCCATAATTGGATCACAAGCAATGAGTTGGGAATTGAGAGTCCGTTAGCATCCGAATGGCAGAATTTCAGGTGTATGATCATAAATAATGGAGTATAGTTAATGAGGAAACTGGACACCCTTTTGTGGATGGGAGGAGATACTTCAGGAAGGATATATGTTAAAAACATATATGAGGCCATTGAAAACAAAAAGTACGGGGTGGTGATTGGTGGTTAGAAAAAAGCTTTGTGGTCATGGGAATGTCCAATTAAAATGAAGTTATTCATTTGGTTGATGGTAGAAAACAAGATATTAACTTGGAAAATATTACAGCGACGCGGTTTTGTAGGTCCTGGCAGGTGTATACTATGCAAGAAGAATCTGGAGACTACTTTTCATCTCTTTGCAGAATGCCCATTTACTCAATCTGTTTGGGAAAGAGTTTCATTAAAGTTAAATCATATGATGGCTTGGACCGTAAATAGCTTGAATGAGCGTTTTAAAAATTGGAGACTGTGTTATTCTGAATATCCCACTCTCCCACTTTACATTTGCTAGAATATATGGAAAGAGCGGAACCTGGCTATTTTCGAAAATGGGATACCATCCGAACAGAAAGTTGCGCACCTGTCATTACTTCAATTGGCGGAATTGAGGAGTCCAAAATACAAAAGAAAATCAGAAAGAGGACGCAGTGTTTGGTGGAGGAAGGATCAGTTGAATGTTTTGATGGAGCAACATCAACATCTGGAAATTGTTGTGGAGCGGGGGGGGGACTTTGAAGATTAGTGAACATAAAATTATCAATTGGCTAATCAATCGTGGACCTGGGACTAACACGAGAGCTGAGTTGATGGGTGTCTGGGCCTTATTAACCCTGACATGTCGTTTTGCCATTTCGAAGCTCACGGTTATGGGAGATTCAAAGATAGTTATTGATTGGTTATGAGGAAAAGATAGCCTACAGGTACTTGCTCTGAAATGCTGGAAGGAAAGACTATTTGAACTTATAATTTTATTTCAAAATATCTCTTTCGAGCATATCTATCGAGAAGATAATTCAGAGGCGGACAGGCTTTCAAAATTGGCTATGTTAAAATCTCCAGGTTCTATCAAATACTTCTAGGTTGAAGGAGGCCATGAAGGGCCACACATGTTTTTAGATTTATATTAGCCTCATCTGGTGATAGTTGAATAGTAGGAGAAGCTACTGTTTTGTTCTATGATACGAGACTGCTTGATTGAGTCTCATTGTAGATGAAAGCTTTTATGTGTTGTATGGAACCTCTGAAGGGAATGTTTTTTTGCAAGTATTTGTAAAAGGGATGGGTAGTATCCTCTTTTGTGACAGTTTACTTTTATTTTGGGAAGTATAGTAGCACATAAGTCTATTGGCTTTTTCTGTAATAGAACTGTTTATATTTATATATAATATAAAATGACATTTTCTGTGGAAAAAAAAACCATAATTCTTAGTCCTTTTGAATAGAATACCTCTATTAACAAGTTAATAATATAATTTCATTACAATTTTCTTTTACTTTTTTTTTAATAGAATACACATGGTTTTTTCTTTTCAATAGAAAATTCTTTACACACTTCCCCTCATTAAACCCTTATTATGAGATTGATATAGCCATTTAGCAACTTAACATGATTGAAATTACATTCGTAAACACTATTCCATAAAATGTGGTTGTTTGTATTAGATTTTATGATTTTTTAAAACTCTTGCTTACAAATTACATCTTTATAGCATAAAGATTCTGTTTTTAAAGATGCTCACTTACTTCTTTGATTAAGATTACAGTTAGAAGTATCTTTACATTATAAAGGTTTGTTTATGATCATTAATATTAAACAAAACCTAAATACTTATTATTAAACAACATAAAACCCTAAATACAAGTGGAAAAGCCCCAAAAGCAACCAAAACATCAAAGCATGAACAAAATCAGGGATTTCTCACGGTTCCCAAAATTAATTTAATGGAAGATTTTTTCATAAAATGGTGTAGGCCATAGAGCTGCTCGCCGCTGCTGCTGTGGCCGCTGCGGCATTTTCCCATTCTTCCTCGACACTCTTCCTCACGAATACACATACCGATGTCTATATATTTCGGCATTGCTCCGTTTCATTCTTAATTTTGATTTTCCTCCTCTGCAACTCTGGGCATTACCCAAGAGAAATATCGCCGATTCTTTAAATTCATTGACAATGTGATGGGTTTTATTAGGGTTTAAGACCCAAGTTTGGAGATTACTCTGCAGAGAAACAAATCGAGCGTCTGTCAAGGTTTGTCATGGTGCTCCGATCCTTGGGTTTTATCAGTTTTTGGCGTTTTTTCATTCGGTTTTGAGTAGCTCCTGTCCTGCGTTTTGCTTTTCTCTAGGGTTTATGATCTAGGGTTTTTGTGATTATATAAGTATAATTGCAAACCTGAAAGAAAGAAATACCCTTTGAATTGACCACGGATTGATCCCCTTAGCTCTGCTGTGTTGTGGTATGGAAGGATTGTTTTGCTATTTATGTATTTTTTGAGAAAAATTGATTAAGTAGAGATAGAGATAGGTGGCGTTGTGAATATGATGGATAGGAAGGTCAGTGTGCAAGATGATGAAGAGTTTGAGATGCTTCTGGGGGAAATTCCCCGAGCAACCTCCGCCCCTCCTCATGGGCCGAGGGTTGGCTCTTCAAAAGACGAAGCCGAAGGCGAGTCTGTTTTATCGGGGGATTTTTATGCCGTTTCCTCCAGTCCCCTATCCTATTATTCTGGCTCAGTTTCATCATCAGACAGTAGGAATTCATCCCAGCTCTTGTTAGACCAGAGATCATCCCCATTGAAAGGAGAAGAGCAACATGTGGCCAAGAACGGGGTTTCATTGCCAGCTCAGCAGCATATTTTTGCTGACCT
>ML777223.1:220955-241220 GCA_009831015.1 Picea engelmannii | reverse complement strand
CACACAGATACATACATGAATGGTTTAGGATTGCCATTTAAAACATCTTCAGTAGGGTCATTCGACTTCCAGCAGTCATTTCCAGTAAATTCTGTAGTACCACCTCCGGTGCCTGGAATCCAAGGCTATCAGATTTTGGCAAATCCTTCTATGTCTCTTGGCAGCAACTTGCAGCAGCATTATTACTTTGATCCTTCAATTGGATCATTCATGCAACCTCAGGCATGCCGGCCTTCTGTTTCTGATCTGCACCAGCAAGTCAATAGAATGCAGCCGTCGTGGCAGCATATGGAGGAAGAGGGGCACTTTAGAATGCAGCAGGAGTACATGTTGTTGCAGCAGGCCCACGGTCAGGCTCTAGCTGCCCTCCCCAATCAATTGGGAGCTGCTTTTGTTGGTGATTCTTCCAACAGAACTGTAAGACAACACAATTTGTATTCTTCAGTTCCCAGTGTTGTACAATTCAAGCCACCTCTGGGGAATACCCAACTGCAAGGAGAAGTCTTCAATGAAAGAGACTGGGCGGCCAGTCTGGTATCTGGTATGCCGGGTTCATGCAATCAGTTAGAAGGTTCGGTGCAAAGTGGGAACATATGTCGATATCATGCTCAAGGATTCTGTGGCAGAGGGGAAAGCTGCCCCTTTTTCCATGGTCAGTTACAAAGAGTCGTTAATAGTAGAACCTTGAAGCCTAGTTCTTTTCCATTTAAGGATCCTCCGATGGCAGGAATTTTGGAGTGTGAACAGAAACCTACTTTTCCAGAAAAGATTTTGACTAGAAATCATTCCCGAGGTATAAACTCAATTACAACCATCAATCCAGTTCCTTCAGGAGGTGAAAAGGAGGCTTTAAGCAATGGACACTGCAATGGAAAGGCACTGCCAAATGGAAATTTACTTTCTGGGTCTTTTAATTTGGATATTCATGGTCTCTATAGAGGGATTTCACCTCAGATTACAGAATCTGAAATCCCTCTCAGATCCTCGGTGACTTCTCAGCAGCAGCAGCAGCTTAAGTATACTTCTTTGGATGAAATAAAGGGCCAGATCTATTCCACCGCAATGGATCAGAATGGCTGTCGTTTTCTGCAGAGGAAGTTTGATGAAGGATCTCCTGAAGATGTGGAGAAGATTTTTTTGGAGATTATTGATCATATAATAGAATTGATGACAGATCAATTTGGTAATTATCTTGTGCAAAAACTTCTAGAAGTTTGTACTGAAGATCAGAGAATGCGAATTCTTCATGCAGTGACTAAGGAAGCAGGCGAACTTGTTAATATATCTCTCAATACACATGGGTAAGCAATGGCAGTACTTATATTTGGTTGAACATTGATTTTGCAATTCTTTTTGTAGTTAATTCTTGTAACTTTGCTAATTTAGGTATACCATATATGCAATGAGTACGTTTTATCATGTTGAAGCTCTTACTCTTTCATATTTGATTAATTTTGAATACTTATTGCTGGATCATGCTAGATAGAGTACCTAAGCTTGGATTGTGTCTCGTCCTGTCAGAGTCTGTTAAGCTACAATTTGTGCTTGCAGTAGTTTAATTTGTTTATTGTTGTAAACTTGTAGTACTCGAGCTGTACAGAAATTGATAGAGATTATTAAGACTCCACGGGAGGTTTCTATGGTTGTATCCTCGCTCAAGCCTGGTGTTGTGACTCTCATAAAGGACTCGAATGGTAATCATGTTGTGCAGCGGTGCTTGCAACGACTTTGCAGTGCAGACAACCAGGTTATATAGATGTTATTCTTCATTATGAGTTCTCATAATATTATTTTCGTTTTATATATATAGATGCTCACTCTTCATCACGAGCACTCATAACTATCATTTGTTTAGATGGCATCTCAGTTTGTCCATAATTTTACTTTCTTTCTATTGTTGTTTTCCTGCATATCGGTTTGTTCCAGATAGTTTTTTTTAATCATAAATATGGACTCTTACTTTCTGATAGATGCTGCAGTTGTATGATGGAATGGTAGGCAATTGAATGCAGGATTAGGTAGGCAGAAAGTTGGTAACTCACAAAAAGGGAACTCATTTGATTTGTGAATACATACTGCCAATATATATAGCTTATGAAAGTGTCACCGTTTTCCAAGGTTCTCAGTATTGAAATTTTATGTACCATCTATACCGATAACTTCATGTGCATCTTAAATACTCCACCTGCTGTAATTCTAGAACTCCCTCCACTATCTTTGACACAATAAGCATTGACTGAAAAATAGTGATCTAGTGATAGAACAAACAAATGCAGATGTTACAAGTCTTAAGATAACTTTGGTAAAGAGACATCCATGATTCTACTATTTATGATGTGTCACAGACCACCTTCTGCAGCTTAGTTAAATCTATATAGAGCTCAAAGAGGTCCTAAGTAGTGAAGTGTGGTTTTTTTTTTTTAACAAGCAACATTTCGCCCCACTGTTGACCACTTAAGCGAGAATGAGATTGCTGGTACATTGCCAGCCCCAATCAGCCCACAATGGGCAATCATGTCACAAGCAGATTTGAACCTGGATGGGGAGGACAACAATTTTTCCTCTCAACTACTCAAGCTAGACCCAATTGACAGTGAAGCATGTGGCTTATCTGTATCAGTACTCTATTATTCATTGAAAATGTTACCAACCTGCACTTCAGGACTGCTGAAAAATTGCAACCTGCTAACTTATTTACTTGCATTCAAACATAACAGTTCTCCCAATGGAATTTCCAAGATAGATAACTCATAGTATTTCCTTTTTCATGTTATTTTATTATTATTATTATTATCATTATTATTGATTGGTTTTCTGAAGTACAGGACAAGGAGAAGGTTCCATTCAGTTCCTGCTCATATAATCTATGTGGTAATTATTGAATGAGTACTGTGGCGACATTTAATACATTTTATGTTAAAATATGGTATGTTATTACTATGATAGTTGTTCTCTCAGGGATTTACTAAGTAGCTGTACCATAGATAAGCCCAACAATGGTAATCGTGGCACTTATTGATGTTACTAAACTCTATACCGATGATAATTAAGGTTATCTACTTGTAGGCCACTTAATTTCCAGTTAGCTGTTGAATGTGGTGGGCTGAAGCATTTAGTATTTTGTGGGGTTGAAGTATTCATTAACCAGGAATATCAGTGAGATGTGTATATACTCAACTAGAACTCACATTAATAGGCTACCATATGGAGCACAAGACCACTGTTGTGTAAGATGATGGCATGGTCTGATAAGGAAGCTTTATTATTGGAAAAAATAGCCCTGTGGATAAGGATCAACATTGCCTATTCCAGGCCTCTTTAAAGTCTTGCAACAAAGCACACCTTGAGCAATGAGGACACTACTTCTAAGAGTCTAGTCACAAGGAGCAAGGTATAATTACCAGTACCATCATAGAAACACCGTACCAGTTTTAGGGAAATAAAAGCTCACAATCTCCCAGATGCCATTGAGGAGCTGCTAAATGGCTTCTCTTCTGCAAATGACATAAACTGTGAACATGGCAAAAAACTCACACAAATGGCAGGAAAATATTATTTAAGTAATAGACTGTCTAGAATGGTTAGTTTTTCATCAGCATCACTTATTGATACATTGAATTTCTTTGCCCCACCTTTCTCCACCTTGACTTAATGGTCCAGCTGCCTTAGTGAACACAAAAATCATCTTCTCTATTGTGAGCATAACTGATAGAAAAATAATATTGGGCTTTATTTTTTCTGATCTTTCTGGAACTTTTTAAAATAAATTCTCTGTTAGAGAACCATTGTTGTTACAAGGATAGCTTCCTTTAAGCAAGTGACTTAACCTTTTTTCTTCTTTTGAAGAAGTTGAATAATATTTTCATTCATGAATCATTTAATATTTTTATAAAACTGGTGTCTTCTTGAATCGTGATAGAGCCTGAAAATCATGAGAATCAAACTCCGGCTTCTTACAATATTCAAACTTCAAAACTTTGATAACTTTGGCAATGCAGTGTAGAGTTTTTAAGTTTTTCAAACTAAAGCATAACAATAACAACAGTATAGGAGGGCTAATTTTTTTTTGTCATTATTATTATAATAAGTTTTGAGTATTCTTATTTTTGTTTTCCATATGCTGAGTGGACAACTTTGTTTTTTTTGTGTTTCAAGTTGAAATTGCAGTTCTGGTTTGATTAACATGTAACAGTGCTTTTTAATATTATGATAAATGATAGTTTATTGTCTATGATGGCAGTTCCTTTTTGATGCTGCAGTAGAACATTGCATTGAGATTGCAACACATAAGCATGGGTGTTGTGTCCTTCAGCGATGTATTGATCATTCAATTGGAGCACAGCAGCAGCATTTGGTTGCTGAAATAGCTGCAAATGCATTTTCCCTCTCTCAAGATGCTTATGGGTACTACCATGATAACTTGAACAAGTTGTAGTTATTAAATGCATCTGTCATACATAACACCGTTCTTGGTTTGATCTTTAAAGTTTGGGAAACTGTGTGGAAGCTTGATGCAACTCTGAAGATATACATTAATTGCTGAGTTTGTCATAAATGTTACTGTTTGATGGACTGGTTTTCCTTATTAGTCTATGCCAACAGATAGCTTGCTGACTTGATCCATTAAGTGAGCATAGTGTTTAATTTTGGTTTTTGAAAAAATGATGTAATGATTGCTTAATTGTCGGGAGAACAGTTCATTTGCACATTTACTAATTATTTTAAACATGTTTTTGCAGCAACTATGTAGTGCAGTATATCTTGGCTCTGGAAATGCCATGGGTGATTGCAGACGTAATGGATCACCTAGAGGGTAAATATGCCAGCCTTTCCATGCAAAAATACAGCAGTAATGTGATTGAAACTTGCCTGAAAAATTCTGGAGAAGAGGGCTGTGTACGCATTGTTCGGGAGTTGGTTAACAGTTCCCTATTTGGGCAGCTTCTTCAAGATCCATTTGCCAACTATGTTGTCCAGTGTGCTCTAAAGGAATCGAAGGTCGGTAATCTTTTTCTCTCATACTTTCCTTAACTGGAATGGAAGCTGGAAAAAGAACGATCAGAAAATGTAGTCAGTATTTATTATTATGTTGCATATTGGTTATATTTCTCCTACTAGGAGATCTAATTTTGGTGTAGTGACTGAGTATGCCAATTCTTTGAGATGATTCTTGCATTTTTGTGCCCCTGGGACTACTTATATCAGTACTTAGTTCACATACCTATTGGTCAAACAGTTCATTGATGTGCCCAAAACAACCCTAAAAATGGTTGTTATGATAGCTGTTCCTTACCTGTTTTTATTAAAATTTGGGGTATTAAACTTCCCTACAATTTTTTTCTTTGATTAGCTATCTTGAAAGGAATTTTACTATATAGGATGCATTGCAAGTGCAATTTTTCTGTAGAAACCAAACAAGTTCTCTCTGGCAATTCTTTTGGAGCAAAAAAAATTAATTGCACTGAGAGAAATGCGGTGCTCTTACAGCTCGGGGTGGAAGAGATGTGTCTCGTGGGTGGGTATTGTTAAGTTTTACTGCATGGTACACAGATCTGCACTTCTATGATGCTCGGTGCTCTTACAGCCTGGGGTGGAAGAGATGTGTCACATGGGTGGGTAATGTAAAATTCTACTGCATGGTACACAGATCTGCACTACCAAGACCTATGGATCTGAACACTCTCTAAACACCTCTCAAAATATCAGATAGTATATACTCAAATCTGGACTGTAAACTCGAAAGTGCAGACACTGCATAATGCAGAAAATTAGAACAACAAGCAGAATAGTACTAAATATACTCAAGATCTGGACTGTAAACTCGAAAGTGCAGACACTGCATAATGTGGAAAATCAGAACAACAAACAGTATAGTACCTAATCTGCATCAACACACTGTTCTAGAAATTTAGGACAGCAAACAGAATTTGCAGGAACTCGATCACACTTATCTCTCTATTAACTGAAAGAAGAAATATAAAGCAACTGCTCAAAATTTAGACCGTTTCACTGACCCAGTGGTGTGCCCTACCTTTCCTTTATAGACCAGGAGAGATTAGGGTTACAATAATTATGAACCATCCATGTGGTCCACCTAGGTTAAAATAGGTAAACTCTGATTCTAATCCCCTAGGAGAATGTCCCTATCCTGCATGGATGTTCTTTCCCAGAATAGAGTGCCCTCATGGACACAAGTCAACACATGCATGCATGGACCTACCTTGTTGAAATCTGTGCCCCACCTAAACCTGGAAACTTCCTCATGCACAGTGCGTAGTTTAAAATGGTGACTGCAGCTAAACAAGAGCTGAAACAGCACTTTCCAGGTTAAAGAAAAGCATGTGCCTTCCAAAGATATAAAAGCAACTGCTCAAAATTTAGACTGTTTCACTGACCCAGCGGTGTGCCCTACCTCTCCTTTATAGACCAGGAGAGATTAGGGTTACAATAATTATGAACCATCCATGTGGTCCACCTAGGTTAAAATAGGTAAACTCTGATTCTAATCCCTTAGGAGAATGTCCCTATCCTGCATGGATGTTCTTTCCCAGAATAGAGTGCCCTCATGAACATAAGTCAACACATGCATGCATGAACCTACCTCGTTGAAATCTGTGCCCCACCTAAACCTGGAAACTTCCTCATGCACAGTGCGTAGTTTAAAATGGTGACTGCAGCTAAACAAGAGCTGAAACAGTACTTTCCAGGTTAAAGAAAAGCATGTGCCTTCCAAAGATATAAAACCTGCTCAAAATGATGATCTAACCTAGAGGTGGTGCATGCATGTGCCTCAATCACAAGATTGCCTACTAAATGCTGTTGTGCCTCCTAGAGGCTTCTCTTACTGCTGCACCCACATCCACACTGCCATCTCTGCTGCACACAGATTGAGGGTTGAATGATTCTGCTGGATGTGCCATGGAGAGAGAGAATACTTATTGAGCAACAGGTAAACTCAACAGGTCATGCTAATAATCTAAAATGAAAAAAATCCAACTTCTGATGTCTGATGCCAAAAAATGACAAAAGAAGTTTGCACTGGGTTTTTTATCCCCTCTCGATGCTTAATAGATCCAGGTTTAAGATGGACCTATGCTAGTGATATTTTTCCCTGAGAATTGAGTCCCAAGAAAATGTCTGGAGGCAAAGAAAAGAGTTTGGAGATAGAGCCTGAGACTGTTTTCTTTAAGAAAGGAACAAGAATAATCAACTTCTGTTGTTAACCGTGATGGTACTTGAATGCTTTTGATATTTTTTAAAATTTCAAGCAGTAATTTTGATATCACAATTACAAGAGTATAGTTCTCATTTTATTGAAGCTTCAAATCTTCTTGGCATGATGGACCCTGATGCTAATGATATTTTTCCCTGAGAATTGAGTCTCAAGAAAATGTTTGGAGGCAAAGAAAAGAGTTTGGAGATAGATCTTGAGATGCCTGAAGAAATGAACAAGAATAATCAACTTATATTGTTAACGGCGATGGTACTTAAATACTTTTGATCATTTTTTAAAATTTCAAGTAATAATTTTGATATTACAATTACAAGAATATAGTTCTCATTTTTACTGAACCTTCAAATCTTGGCATTTTTTAATTTTCCATTTCTTTTATCTCTACTATTTCTCAAACCTGGTTACTATGCTTTTTGTTTGTTGATCTTCTTGAGAATATAAATATTGTATAATATTTAAATGCCGTTTAATTCTCTAATATCTAAATGCATGGATCAATCAATTTGCTAATTCAAGTCATTGCGTATTTTTCTTTCTTGCAGGGTTCTCTTCATTCTACTTTGGTTGATGCAATTCGGCCACATTTACCAAATTTGCGTATCAGTCCTTTTGGCAAGAGAATTCTTTCACGCAACAATTTGAAAAAGTAACCTGTGTATACATGTCATTTTGGAGACTCATGGTTTTATAGAATACGGCTCTGGCGCCCAACATTCTCATCAGTGTGCCACATTTTGTAGACTAGATTATTTTTTCTTTTCATTGCCGCTTGATTGGCATGTAAAATTCAAGTATTGAATGTGTAACCTCGTAATAAGATCTTGTGGCTAGCAAGAGCACTGTATTTGTTGTTTAGATTGGAGGGTAACAAATGCCTGTATAGGCTCACAGTTATACAGCTGAATCAAATCAGTAATTGCTTCACGAGGTGAATACCAATTCTCACTGTAGGGACCCTGCTATACATTAGAATAAGATGGGGACTGAGAAGTAGACAAATGTTTCTCAACTCAGAACATTCAAGAAAAAACATTAATACTGGAAAAAGGGGGCAATAGGTGTTAAAAGGGTTTCAGCAATGTTTTGCTCCTTGTGATATTTGGCCTGCTGGTTTTTCCCAGGGAAAGTGGCACTTGCAGCCAAAAGTGTATATCTTATGAGAAGCCCTATAGAACAATCATTTTAGATACAAAAAGTTAATCAGTGTTCCACAGACAGGCTTGTAAGGACATTTTTCTGTCTGTGGCTATGTATCAACTGTTTTTTCTTATAGCTTCCTGGATATATAATGCCAAGAGCTATGCTGCTGTTGTATCATGAAAACTGTAACTTTCCAAAGATAATATACCAATTATTTCTTACATTTATCTCATTGCATTGCTAATTGTTTTGTTTAAGGTAGCGTTTGGATTTTGAGGAGCATGCTAATGAAATCCTTTTTGTTTGAAATATTTAAGAAATGAGAGGAGGCAGCTTCAAGAGATTGGAAGCGAGTTTCTAGTTTCTTGCTTGAATAAATTGTTTTAGGATAATTATGTTGGGAAATAAAGTCATTCTTAAATGTTCTCACGTTTCACTAGCCAACTAGTTGTTCACCTTATAGTTGTAATTTCTGCCAATGTTAGCAGTGGATTAAGATGCGGTTTTATCTCGTTGTGAACACTTGAATACAACACCCATTCTACCCTTGTTTTGGATGCATGAAGGCAATGACATATTGACCTTGGGACAAATTTAGGTCTGAATTCTAGCTTTAGTCAGAGAATTGAAGATTTTATTCCGTGGAATTCATTAAGATACTTTATGAGAACAATGTTCATTCTTAATGAAATGATGTTACTGCAGCAATTATAAAATTGTAGAACCTTGATATTAGTTGGAGTATTACAGTACCTTCAATATGCTTACTATGATTCCCTGAATGGTTATATACTGTTTTGGTTAAACATGACCACTAGTAGTGTTCTGTTTGATTTCAGGCTAAACTTTGGTTTGTCCTAAATCAAATCCTGCATCCAGTGACAAGTATAGGATCATTGCTGTCCTTTAAGTGAAAACATATATACAAAGTCGTTTGCCCTGAAGTGGACCTTGTCTAGGGGATTTAATATTTATTCGAGTAAATTCGGAGGTTTGAATTCTATCAAACATTTGCCATGATTAGTTTAGGGGACGAGGAATACTTAAATAATCCCAATTAGTGCAAGAGACATTTATTATTTTTTTGATGTTTTTTATTAAACCAAATGGTCATTTTAGTCAGTTTCTCAAAGCAATTACTCAGTGCACTCTCCAGCCCATGGGAAGATATGTTGTAATGTATTTTTGTAGTGATGTTTTTGATTTACGAGTAATTTGGGTTGTCACGCCTCTGTGTGGCGACCATATGGCCAATGTTGGCATCGTTTTTCTTTCTCACTAAATGTTGGTGAGATCCTTGTTTCCAACGTCACCCCACCTCAAGGGTGTTTCTAGCACAACACAATGTCTGTGAGGAAGATACGTTCTCATAAAATGTGTATGAGGAAGATACATTCTAATAAAGGGCATTTGGTTACCATAATTTTATTTAGGGTTTATACATGGTTGATTGTTTGTGTATTCTTTTTATTAAATATATTGAGAAATATTGTATCCAACTTTGTCTTGCCAAGGGATCATAACATATAGAGGAAGGTTGAGGTTCTCTTTCTTCACTTGGTTACCTGCTTTGTGTTCCTTTTCCTAGTCCAATTTTATTTGCAATTGTTTTTCATTTACTTCAAAACCTGGTTAAGAACTCTTGTTCACCTAGTGCAGTGAATAAACTCACCCCCTTGTTCACCAAAAAGTAAAAAGGTAATCTATTTAATGTTGCGTGTTCATTTTGTGCATTGAATGGGAAAATGGGATTAGCTAAGGTTCATCTCTCTTCTTCCTCTTTTATTTAAATCCACTTTACTTTCTACAAGTAGATTGGTATGCCAAGAGTTTAAAGGAAAATAAACCCTAATTACTATGTAAGAGAATTGGTCATCACATTTACTTGCTGTGGTGAAGGCCTAAGAACATTCCTACACTAAACATAACCACCCACAACCCTAGATATTGCACAATCAACTCTTTGATCCTATTAAACCTAGTGGCCTATTTTCCTCTTTCTTTCACCTCCTACACTTCCTCAAGCTTGGGCATTTCTCTTTGAAGTATCACGATGCATCACTCTAACCATCATGCTGCTTTTTGACTAATCCACTAGAAAGTTCCTATTGTCTATTCCCTTTCTTAAGCAAAGGCTTTCGTCTTACTTTTGCTCCTTGCTTTTCTTTGTGCATGGACATTACTTGCCTTATATATGATAACCATAGCTTCTTCCATCTTGGTGCCAACTAACTTTCCTCTTCAAACATGTCAAACTTATCACATGTGATACAAATGAGTATTGGAAATAAGAAATGTACCTTCAAACACTCGTTCAAGTACAGATCCAACACATCTTCGTCAACAACTTCCTAACCAAAGGTTTTCATGCAACTGAGTCACCTTGACCTATTACTCAAGTGCCACCTTCAAACACAGGGAACCTTCCACCTTTAGTTAACATGAACCAAGCTAACCATGGCGGATTTTCAATGCATCCTTTCAACATGACACAAGTTGTCGTTCCTTGACAAGAATATCATGAAACTTTACCTCAACCTTTAAGAGAAGTGGACATCCAACACAAGTCAATTCCCATTACATAAGTGGATATCGAACCTCCACCACTCCTTATTCAAGTTCAGATCCAACCTAATCCTAAATGTCAAACATGTGGTGAAAGCTCGTCACAACTTAGAAACCAAGTTGATTGCCTTCAACAAACATTTGAGACCAAGCTTAAGAGGCTTAGAGACCTAAGGAACCAAAACCTTCCTCAAATTTTATCTCAAATCGAACCCACTGAAACTTCAATCAAGGCCATTGAAAGTGAGCCCACCATTGAACCTTATGTACATCCATCCTTGTGATGTAGGTTCCACGTGTCTTCCTTTCACATGACAAGTTATCTAATAGATCACAATTACTTAGATGACCAACGTTCCCATCACTGTTGAATGTTGTGCTCTTGAAAGAAAGGATTCTAAGACTTGTAATTAGAGCACCAAACCTTCCAAACTTTTTTGATTTTTGACATCTCAATATGACACTTCTTCATCGAGACAAAAAGCTACATCACACCTCGACACTTCTACCTTTCAACCACTTTCCCACAACTAAGCTTGGGGTGATGTGCCTTCCTACTCACTTAAACACTCGTATTTATTTCATAGGATGTGTAAACATCCGACCTTGAACCTTAGAATTATAGACTCAACCTTCACTAGTACACTAACTACGAGGATTGGTTGCCCACTTAAATCACCCTTATGCCTAGCCCTCATCTTCTTGTTCATTGGTTTCCTTTGGACTCATTTGCTTGGAGCATTCATTCCTTAGAGGCTCTCCTCTTGTAGGAGGTTTCTTGTGACAATCTATTGCTTCCTATTAGGAGCTTGGTCCCTCATCCTTTTGTTTTGTCTAGACCTCCTATGTCCTTTTGCTTCCTTCAACTCTTTTCAACCTTCCTCCTTCACTTCACATACCTTTCTGGTTGTGTCCTCTCGTCCTCTTTATTAGCTTTTGTTGTCATGGATGGCCCCACGCGTGGCTCCCTCTCTTGCTTGGTACCCTTCCCTTTCTTGTTATGTTGAACCTAAAGCTTTTGTTGAGCCTCCTTTATTTTGTTCCATTTAGGGTTAGGGTAAGGGAATTTCCCTTCTTCCCTTCCTCCTTCGCGGTAGTCCCACATCACTTCTCCTTTTCGGATATATCTTATTTCATGGCCATTTGATGGCTTCTTGTGGTGATCCTCTCCTTTCCCTTGGGTTCCCCTTGAAACATCGAGGGCACCTTCTTTCCCTTTGTTTCCTTTCTCCTTCACCTTTTCCCTGCATTTCCCTCTTGCTAGTTTGTCTCACACCACACGCTTTGTGTTTTTTGTTGCTCCCCTTGGTTACTTAAGTGAGTGATTGGATCTCTCGGGATCATTGTCTTGGGTTATGGTTTGACTTAAGGTAGCCTCACCTCAATGGGGACCATCTGCTATGCTTGTTCTACTTTCCTCTTTTCCTTTGCACAAGGTCTTGGTCTTGGTTGACACATCCCTTAGATTGCCTCTGTTAGGTTTCACTTTTGACCTTGTTATCATTAACTCTATCTTATCTCATTTCTCTTGGCTATTGTCTCTTGTCTCCCCACCCTCTTGTTATGTATTTCTCATCCCCTATCTTGCTTCTATCTTGTTGCCTATCCACTGTCACCTATCCACTGTTTTTCCTTCGCTAACTCCTCTAGTGGTGCCACCTCTCTTTTGTATCCTATCTGCTTTTTGCTAGATTGCATGGCATTGCTCACTATGAACTTTCTCCCTTATCGTAAGTTGAGTGGGTGTTTCCTACTCACTCTTTTTCAACTTGTGTAGCATTGTTGACCACCTCCTTGTGCCCTTGCTGCAATGAAAGGTTCTTGTTCATTTTTCACTATCCCACGTAATGTTTTCGCCTCCATGTTAGCCCCCTCATTAAGAGGCAGTGTCTCCTCCTTTTACCTTTGGGACAAGTTGTCTTTCCTTTGTTAGCCTTTGCTGGTGGAACCACCCTATTCTCCTTTTACCTTGGCCTCTCTTGGGGTGAACTTGTCTCTCCTTGCAATCATCACTTTCATTTGCTCACTCTGGTGTCACTGTTATAATCCTTAGTTTTGAAGATGAATAACAAACAATGTATCCAAGAATATGCTAGGGAGATTCCTTTGCTTTATTAAATCCATATAGTAATTCTATTGTGGAAGGATAAAGCCACATTTGTGTGCCTCTTCGAGGGGGCAACCTCCAAATGAGCAACATTGCAATACAATAATATTGATTTTCATATCCCACAAGGAGGGCTCCATCCTTATTTATAGTTACTTAGCAAACTCTAACCCCACTAATGGCCCCTACATTCATGATTGAAGCATATTACATTTATTGAATGATAACTACATAGTGGGCCTTATTTAAATAACTAAATAGTGGACTTAGTCTACATTACATTAAATGACCACCTATCTATCCTATCATTAACTCTAATGGGCCCTTAGATCCCCATTACATCATTAGTGGAATCCCACCATTCCACCCTCCTAAAAGCATTACCCTCAATGCTTACATATATGAAATGCATCCATAATCTAGGGCCCATTGGGTACTACTCTCAACACTTATGATGAAGTAGGCTAAGTTCATCCATGTGCTAGGGTTCCAAGTATTGGTGTTTACGCTAACTCCCAATCACTGACACATCAAATCAATGAATGGTTGAGTAATTTGCTGAAGATGCTCACCACATTCACATGGAAGCAAAGATTGCTTCACCCATAAACTAGGACCATTCATCGCAAAATGATCATCCACATAGCTGTAAAAGTTTGATTGTGAATATGGATGGAACATGACCACTAGGTAAGACTCACATTGAAAAGTGTTAGTCACAACTTGCTCATGAATTTCCTTCGTATGAATTGTAACAATCTTAATGAAAACTGTAGAAGACACCACTAAAGCCTTCTCTTCCTCCATGCTCTTCCTCCATATACGCTATAAAAACCATTGAATCCTCTATGGTGAACTCATGTGGCACTAGGAATCTTGCATCCATATAACATTCTTTCGTTTGAAGTCAATTTCAAATGCATTGTCTCACAATTTTTATAAAGGAGAAAATATGCTTCTTGCAATTTTTGTACTTGGTTATTTAAATCACTGGTTGTGTATGGACTACTTCAAGGTTTGACTATTGTTGATGTGCCTTAAAATTTTTAACTTGAAGTAACCACTTCTTGTAAAATTGGATATGCTTCAATGATGGGGGCTAGTATACCAAGGTTAAATGCAATATTCCATTGAAGTATGAGAGTTGGGGTTATAAAACAAAAATAAGAGAAGATTACATTCAATGGAGCTTCTTTATGTGGCTAGGGTTTTGTGGCTACATTTTAAAAATAGTCATAACTTCCTCAATATTGATCATAATTTCTATTATGACACCATTTTGGAATTGACACCCCAACTATGCTTTTGTTAGCACTTAGTGTGATTGTAATTTGGTTCTTAAGTTGAGAGAAAATTGCAACATAAGATTTTTCCATGAGGGTTTTGGGGTAGTAAATTGAAATGGTTGTAACTCACATGATACTTCTCAAAATTGCTATTGCAACTCCTATTTAGAAATGGATTCAACGCTCTACTTCAAATGGCACTTGTGTGACCACGACATGTTGAACATGAAAAGATAGAACTCACCACAAGAAAATCTCCAAAAAGGAAAAATAAAATCTTCCACTTAGCCCAAGAAAGTGCTTTGATACTAGTTGTTCAAATATTTGGTGTTGAAGAGGGGTGGCAAGGGTGGGGGGGATCCTATTTGATCATGGAAGAAAACAAAAATTAGACTCTTCACGAGGATTATGGGTAGCTACCAACAAATATTGAGCTAGAGACATCGTTAGTGCTTCAAGGATTGCAACTAGTTTGTCAAATGGGGTAAAGAAAGTAATAGTGGTTGGAGACTCCTCAATGATCATATGGTTTCTTATGCAACACTCCACTCCCCAAAATAATGGAATGAAATGTTTGGTGCAAATATATTTGGATCTAGTAAAGAGAATTGAATCCATATCCTTTTTCTAGGTACTTCGAGCCAATAATGTCGAGGGTGATTGTCTCACAAACATTAGAGCACAATTAAATGAGGGACTCATCAGGATAAAGTGGGGGGCACCAAATCCAATGCCCCTCCCATGATACTTGAGTTCTTCAACATTACAATGGATTCCATGCACAAGTGTTATTGCAAGGTCAAAAGGATGCACATTGAAATCCTTCCTTGCACCTAAAGCTCGATGCATTTGGGTGGTCAAAAATTGGAATATGAAATACCCTCAATCTTTATTTACCCCTATGTGGTTTAATTCTCATTCCCAAAGGACTCTAGAGGATAGTCCTTTCACTCCTAATGTTTGGCTCCAGTGTTACAAGGCCAGGGTCCCATGAATTTGTTGATGAGAGCTCTAGTGGGGTGGCCTTGTCTGTGACTATAGTGTTGCCTTCTTGTAGAGGATATCATGGCTTGTCAAAACCATCAGTGTGTGATGTGTGAACTAGTTTAGGTCAAGAGGGAAATATAGCGTCATGAGATGGGGATATTAGAGACTTAGAAGGAGGTAACTACATCGATTCTCCAGTGGAGTCACTAGCATGAAATATGGGAGGATACTCTTTTGGTTGAGGCACATAAAAATGATCGACATGTGTTGTAGATGGGGATTTAGATGCAAACTTTGAAGGAAATGGAGAGACAAGTAAGAGCCCTCCTACATGCCCAATAAAACATTTTTTTAAGAAATTAGACACAAATTTGGGGTTGATTGTTGCTTTTGTTGATAAATTGCTCAATTTTTAAAACCTCCCTCTGGAGGTGGCTCAATGACACTCTCAAGACACTAGTTAGATGGAGGAATCGACCATGCATGACATCCATGGAAGCAAGGAAGAGAGGGTCTTGTCAACACATGAAAAAATAAGATGCCCAAAGTTTCTCCTTGCATGGTGAAACAAGATTTTTTTTGAAGAGCTCCAAGTGATTGAGGGCATCCTTCACAAGACTAAATTCTAGTTTTGTCTTTGCATGCAATGCACTGCATGCTTATGTTAATTTTGAGTATGTTTGTCAAGAAATACACATTCCATTTTAGAAGTTCTATAATTTGGATAGGCAATTATCAAGCATTTTGGAAGTTGGACTTGATTGTTTTGAATTTAAGCTATGGCCTTTTTTGCTATATTTGTATTACAATGCTCATTGGTTAGGCCACATTCGTTTCTAATGCAAAATTATCCATTATTGTTAAAAAAGAGGATCATTAGTGTTTAAGATGAATAAAAAACAATGTATCCAAGAATACGATAGAAACACCCCTTCATTAAATCATAAAACCCTCAAGGTGGGGTAACACCATATAATAATCATTTTATGGAAGGGTAAACTTATGTTCACACATCTCTTCAAGGGGGAAACTACCAAATGAACAATGCTCCAATATAGTGATAATTACTTAAAATCTCCCATGAGGAGGACTCCATCCATATTTATAGTTATTTAGCAAACCTTAACTCTAACGACTAGGGGTCCCTACATTGATGAATAAGAGATATTACATATATTGAATGATAATTACCTAGTGGGACTCATTTAATAATAACTAACATGGTGGACTCAGTTTCCATTACATTAATGGCCACAATACCTATCATATTTTTAACTCTAATGTCCCCTTAGGCCTCCATTACATCACTATGGGGTCCCACCATTCCAACCCCCTCTAGAAAACATTTCTCTACACACTTGTACATATTATAAGAGTTAATACCAGGACATGTATAGTAGCCATTTAATATAATGTGGATTGGGTCCACTATTTTAGTTATTATTGAATAAGTTCCATTGTAACGTCCCCCAACCTAATCGAGAGACATTACAGTGCATAATACTCATAAAAACGAAAATTTCTTCTAACTAAATAATTTCCTATAGCTTACATACAAATTTAACTGTTGAATGTTAAAATTATTTAGATGCATCTACAACATGTTAAAACAACATGAAATGCAACTATTAAACTCAATTTCAACAACATATAAATAAGTTTGATACACAAAGTTAATGCACAACAAATAAACTCATAATACAAACAAGAAGATAAAACACTTATCTTTTATAAACTGTTGTGCAGCCAACTGCTTGGGATGGACATTCCACCCAACCATAGACTTGTTGTTCCAAATCTTAACAACAAGTCACCCTTGAGCTAAGGTTAATAATCCAGAAAAGCGGGTGGTCTCCCACTGTTCACACACAACTAAAAAATCCCACAACCCACTGATATTCTCCTACAACTATCCCGATTTTCCACCAGTTCTCTTCCTCTTGACCTGCCCAACCCAAGGAACGTACCCCTTCACTGATCTTAGTCCCTTGGGCATCCCATTCATTTATTAGGGTCTCTCTAGCATAGGTAACCAAGAATTTCTCAGCTGGGAACTCCAGGGAACTTGTTGCTAAGAAAAACTACCAACAAACAACAAAAAACACTTGTTGTTATAGTGCAACTCACACATGAGTTCAATCTTTAGGCATGACAACCTGGATCTTCAATCTTCAGCTCCAAAACACTCCAAAAATGCTCAAATATGCTCTAGAATTCACACTCCATGGATGTTCCAGCTCCAAGCTCTCTTCTCTTGTTTTCTACATCTTGCTCATGCAAAACATTCACTGTCCAAGACTACTATAGCTACCCATGCTATAGTAGCTGAATGTACTCATCCCCCCATGCTCCCGATAACTATGCGATGCAACCACTCACACCCACCCTCTTACATGTATTCAATGATTGGCTTTTGGAACATTCAATTAGAAATTAAAAGGTTCATATACAAATAACAATTTTAGGAAAATGGGTTGAATTAATATACATGGGTAATTCCCCCTCAGACCCTTTTTGACCATTATCCTAGACCCTCCCCTCTCTTGTGGATTAATTCGACCCCCATCTCTGTCCATGTCCCCTTAGCAGTCGATATCACATTTTATTATTTAAACATAGAAATAAAATTCACATATTACATTGCTTGGTCATAGCCACATATGATATCTACATTAAACATTAATTAAACTAGGGATTATAGTGGGGACATTACATTCCCCCTCCTCTATAATTGTGCACCATCCTCGGTGCACACCATGCTGATATACATATATGCAAATTTACACCACAATACTTAGAAAATAAAATTCTTTACTTTCACAACTCCAACATCAATTCCAACCATAATCTCTTATTTCTCTCAGCTCGTCAACCCAAGGAATGCACCATTCGTTTATCAGGGTTAATCCAAGGAATGTAGCATTCATTTATCAAGATTAACGCAAGGAATGAGCCATTCTTTTATTAGGGTCCCTAGCACAATTGGCTAGGACTTTGAGATGTGGTTCCAGAATTCTAGCTGCTCAAAATGGAGTCTTGCATTTTGTTTTCTTCAAAATTGTAAAAAAATTGCGGGTATTCTTCCCGCATGTTTTCTTCATGTTTCCATGTAACATCTTTAGGACCGTAGTATTTTCATTGAACCTTTACCATCCTTATGGTTTTGTTCCTGATCACTTTGAATTTTCGGTCTAGGATGCATACTGGTTCCACCCGGAAATCCCCTTCGTGCTCCACTTGAAACACATTCCAATCAATTATGTGGTTAGGATCACACACATAATTATTTAATAATGATACATGAAATATATTATGCACTCTCATGGATGCAGATAATGCTAACATGCATGCAACTGACCCTATCTTTTCTAATATTTCAAAAGGCACACAATATCTTGCTGCCAACTTTGGGCAATTCTTTAATCTTAGTGAACTTTTCTTTGCTTTCACTTTTAAGAACACATGTTCACCCACTTTGAAATATCTAAACACTCTATTCTTGTTTGCATAACTTTTCTGCCTATCTTGAGCAACCTTTAAATTCTTCTTAATCTTTGCCATCTACTCTTCCATTTCCTTTAACAAATCTGGCTCAACATGTAACCCCCAACCCAACCGAGGGACATTACAATGCACAATAGTTATTAAAACGAAATTTCTACTAACTAATTCATTTCCCGTAGCTTACAACTACAAATTACATGCAAATTTGAATATTGTTTGATACCATTCACTTGATGCATCTACATCATACTAAAATCAACTTGAATGCAATCTAATAATTTAACATAACAATATATAATTTTATCATAAGTTTTCAGAAGAACCACAATGTTCTTGATTGTTCATTGATGTTTCGAATCCATAACAGGATCCATCTTCAGGACATAAAAGCCTAAGAAAAATACAAGAGAGGATAAATAATAAGCACTAAAGTGGAGCGGAGGGAACCCTAAATGTCGACTAAGTGAAACCCTAAAATTTAATAAAATATTCTATCTTAGATTATTAAAACAAATCGGTAAGAATGATATGTGAAGGATGTTATAATTTTATTTATTTATTATTATACCAAGTAGTATGTTTAAGGAGAGGTGAGAGGAAGGTAAAAAGTTCAAGGCGCTGTAGGGTAAGGTAAAAATTTTAGTTTGATAATCAAATTAGTATTATTAATGTTTTTGGTTATATTAAGCTAGTTTAGGTTTAAAATAGAATTAATTTTAATAGCGGTACAATTTTTTAGGGGTTAAGGTAAGATAGTTTGATAATCAAAATAGTATTAATAATGTTATTGGTATTATTAAGTTAGTTTAGTTTTTAAATTAAATTAATTTTTAATTTTAATAGTCTTAATGGTTCTTCTGAAAACTTCTGATAAACATAACTCTCACCACATAAATCTAAACAAACATATAAATTATTTCTAAATACACAGAGTTCATGCACAACAATTTAACTCATAAATTAACACATCAACAAGATAAAACACTTATATTTCAAAATAGTTGTGCAACTACCTGCTTGGGATGGACATTGTGTTGGATCATGTTGTCATTGATGCCAATGGTTTGATTGATTGATGTCAAGTGATTGATTGATGTCAAAGGATTGATTGATTGATGATTGATGTAATATAATATGTATTGTCCTTGATGAGAATGCATAGATGAAGATGGATCGATGTGGTTTCATTGGTATATGATGCATTGTTGGAAAAATGTATAGATGAATCATCATTGTCTTATCATGATTGATAAGGTGCACAAATGGATGAACTCCAAAGTGGTCCCCTTATGGTGAAAGCCCTCACGGGAAGACGCTTTGCAGATTGAGTTATCCTAGAAGAATGGTTGGAGGACCCATGATTGTATGTGGAATAACGAGATGAAGATCAAGGAAATTGTTGGTGAAACTATCCTAGATGGATAGTGCTTGTCATGCCATTT
>ML777223.1:206497-220531 GCA_009831015.1 Picea engelmannii | reverse complement strand
GGTTAAGTGACCTAAAAATGGGTTAAGTGACCTAGATTATGAAAGTACAAATAAGATAGCAATGGTCTCTTGTAGATCATCCTTTTTTTGGATCAATGGAAAGCTTCTTGTGAGAATATCTTTTGGAGTATTGATGGAGAGCTTCTTGTGAGAGCTTCTTGAGCATTTTTGGTGTGGAACACTTGAACATTTTGAATATCTATAGGTGACTAAAGTAACCAAGGATATCTAAGCCAAAATTTTGAGGAAAGCGAAGAAAAGAAGACCGAAATGCAAGGAAGGATAAATTCTTTTGATGGTGCTTTCTAAGGATTGTTATTTACAGGTCATCTCACCATTTTCGCTATAACTTTTTTTCTATAATGATTCAGATCCTGAAATTGCTATGAAAGTGAGAAAACATATCCAAGTATCTGTGGTTAAAAATTCAGATTGTGGGTCGTTTTATTTTGGGAGTTACACTCTGTGGAAAATAAGGTTTGTGACCAGTCCTGAAATTAGTCAAAAACAGGTGTTTCAGGTAAAAACATCATAACTTATTCATAATAGATCCAAATTTAGTGAGACCAATTGTGTTTGTTATATTACAGTCTGTAGTATGCTTTGGAATAGTTTTAGGTTGATTCAACAAATATTCCGTGCGGGGCACACTCTACAAGGTCTCTCTCTAGAATAATCCAGATTTCAACAAGGTATGCCATTTTTTCTATAACTCCTTTTCTGAGAGGTTAAAAGTAGTTCCACTTGGAGGAATTGCATAAAAGACACTGAAGAATATTGTGTATCAGTTTCATATCTTTATTCATTACAGGTACAAAGTTATTATTATTTCAAGTTAGGGTTGTTGACTAATCCAAAACTAGTCATGGTTGAGACACGCAGTTGATGAGTTGGCATATACATGAGGTGTATAGTTGATGATGTTGGTACATATTGATGAGTCATTGTTGATGAGTATTTGACACATGATTGGTATATACCTGGTACATGGTTGGATACACTTGTTTATGGTACAGGTTGATTACAGGTTGTTTGGCACAGGTTGGTGCATGGTTGATGCTCTTATTTATGGTACAGATTGATATCTGTTGAGGATTGTTGCCTCATCTCAGTTGGTACTGAGAATGTAAGCTGATTCTTGCATATAGATCTGGTGCTCTTGTAGAGTTGTACTCTATTTAGTTGTTGCTGAAAAACCCCGGATTGAAGTCCATAATAAAAAGAAAAATTGTACATACATCTTGTGTTCCTTGTGGAGATGATTTGTTGATAATATATTGCTGATATATGTTGCTGATATGTATTCACATCTAATTGATTATTAATGAAATCAATGAGTAATGAGTAAATGTCGAATGATAACTAATGAGTTTTGTGTAAGAGGGAAGTTTTGGGAAAAAGATCCCCACACTCATTCACCCCCCCCTCTAAGTGTGATAGGTGTGTCCAACACATTCCACCAAACCATAGATTGACTGTTCCAAATCTCAATAGCCATTCACCCTCGAGTCGAGGCTAGTAATCCACAAAAGAGGGCGGTCTCTCACTATCCACTCACAATTCATAAAACTCACAACCCACTAGTATTCCCCTACAATTGTCCCTATTTTCCACCAAATCTCTTCTTCTTGACCTTCACAACTCAAGGAATGTACCCCTTTACTGATCGCAGTCCCTCAGACATCCCATTTGTTTATCAGGGTCTTTCTGGCAAAGATAACCGAGAATCTCTCAGTTGGGAACTCCAGGGAACTTCCTGCTAGGAAAAACTATCAACAAACAACAACAAACACTTGCTGTTACAGTGAAACTCACACAAGAGTTCACTCTTCAGGTTTGACAACCTGGTTCTTCAATCTTCATCTCCAAAACGCTCCAAATATCCTCTATCATGCTGTAGAATTCACCCTCCATGGTTGTTCCATGTCCAAACTCTTTTTCTTTCTCTCTACTTGCTGTTCATGCACAAAACTTGGTCTCTCTGTAAAATTGATGTCCCAACCCATACACAATTCCTCCTTTTGGCTTGCCTTTCTTGAATCACAGACTTCCGCAAGATGATTATACTCAACCCCCATGCTCCCAATAACTATGATATGTGACCATTTACACCCACTCTCTTACATGTATTCAATGATTGGCTTTTGGAACACTCAATAAAAAATTAGAAGGTTCATACACAAATAACAAATTTAGGAAAAATAGGTTTAATTAATATACATGGGTAATTCCCCCTTGGACCCCCTCTTGATCATTCTCTTAGACCCTCCCCTCTCTTGTGGATTAATTCAACCCCTATCTCTTTCCATGTTCCCTTAACAACTGGTATCACATTTTATTATTAAAATATAGAAATGCAATTCACATATTACATCGCTTGGACATAGCCACATATTATATCTACATTAAGCATTAATTAAACTGAGGATTATAGTGGGGATGTTACATTCCCCCTCCCTTACAATTGTGCGTCATCCTTGGTGCACACTATGGCGATATACATATATACAAATTTAAATCACAATACTTAGAAAATAAAAATTCTACACTTTCACAACTCCAGTAGTAGTTCCAACCATAATCTCTCGTTCCTCTCAACTCACTAACCCAAGGAATGCACCATTCGTTTATCAGGGATAACCCAAGGTATGTACCATATATTTATCAGGGCTAACCCAAGAAATGAGCCATTCTTTTATCAAGGCCTCCAGTGCGGTTGGCTAGGACTCTGAGATGTGGTTCCAGAACTCTAGCTGCTCAAAATGGAGTCTTGCATTTTGTTTTCTTCAAAATTGTCAAACATTTGTAGATATTCTTCCCACATGTTTTCTTCATGTTCCCATGTAGCATATTTAGGATCGTAGCAAGTCCATTGAACCTTTACTAACCCTATGGCCTTGTTCTTGAACACTTTGAATTTCTGGTCTAAGGTGAGTACTAGTTCCACCCATAAATCCCCTTCATGCTTCACCTGGATCACATTCCAATCAATTATGTGGTTAGGATTTGTTGGAATAGGGGCAAAAATAGGGTTCAACGCTTCAACAATGCACCAAAAAAACCTTAACTACCGACGCTTTCGGAAACACTTGCGAAACAGATGAAGTCTCACCCAAGGTAGTGGCAGGGGGGGTTGTAGGACTCAGGTGTCTACAACTTAGATGGGACAAAAATCCGTGATCACAACACTTAACAGAGCACTTAGCCAACAATATGCATTAAGTTATGATTCTTATTCACATCACAGATTAAACCTTATTATAAATTAGCACAATATCTAACCCTTAAAACCTCTTATCACTTAGCATAAGTTCATATCCAACATTCATTCACATCATAAAGCACTAAGAATTCATAGATCTATCTATCATACATCAATAACAGTGCACTAAGAAAATAGATGCATAAATAACATGGACAACATTGCACAAAGCACATCGTCACATGATATACGTGGTTCACCCTAGTGTGGGGCTACGTCCACCAACTCTTCTTCTTCTTTATTAGTTTCCTTCAATCTTCTTACAGGCATAGAGCCACAGAGCTAACTTTGCACTGGACAGGTGATCTGTGCATGATGCACTAGATCCACCTTCCTCAAAATCAGGTCACAACACCAAGCCTTACACAGTCTATGCACAAAGCCTCTTACAATCACTTGCACTTATCTCTACAAGTCCTAATATACTCTAGTCATGCACTAAGCTAATGACCTCTTGAACTAAGCCAATAACCTCTTGCACTAAGCCAATCACTCCCTTAATTACATCGCCTAGCTACTTATTTATACATTACAAAAAGGTCTAAGCATGGGTAAACCCATGGGCCAACATCCCATACCTATTACATAAACCCTAAAAGCCCAAAAATCCCATAGAATGGGTGAGATCCCATGATCTCCGCTTCGCTTGGGCGCTCCATCTTTGACCAGCCTGTCGAAGTCCCAAAAATGGTCAAACACGACCAATGTTCTCTCAAAACTTGGTCGAGGGCCAATAGACCCCCAACACTCACCTATGACTCGTCCCAACTCACTCCGATCTGGGCAATTCTGCTTCGAAGGCCTCGAGCTTAACTCGAGCTACCTTGACTTTAGCTCGAGCTGGCTCGACTTGATGCTTTGCTAGAGCCTCTTGCTCGGCGAACTCCTGAATTACTTGCTCGGTGATAGGCCCTTCTAGGCGTTGTTCCACTGTTGCGACCACCTGTTCCAACTGTAAGCCTTGTCCCTCGATCTCTTCAAAAAGTCTGCAGGCTTTGTCTTGCACTGGATGGAGTCTCTATATCACTTCCATAACTCTGCTCTGTATGGAAGTGACCTGCTACTGAACTGTGCGCTGCTCCTGTGACCTCTTCATATTCTCAACTGAAGTCAACAGTTTCATCTGTGCTTTCACTATAGATGCCTACTGCTTCGCCTCCTGGAGCTATGCTTCCAATATCCTCAGCTCCAGATATTTTGCAAGGAGCCCATAGGTCTGCAGACTTCGGTCACTTAGTTGCTTACATTCTGAGGCCAACACCCTGATTCTTTCTACTACGCTTCTGGTAGTTTCTTCCCTCTGATCCCACACTTCTTGTGGAGTGGTAGGTACTACTTGGATTTATATATCTAATAATCTTGCCTGAAGTTGCTGAATGGCCTCAACGAGCTTCCCCACTTGTATCTCAGTTGACTCCGGTTCCTCCTGTGCCAAGGCCGACACAGAGCAAAGTGCTCTATATACTACCTCTTTGACCGCAATCTGCTCTGCGAGCAGTTGGTATTTTTCTTCTTGTACCTTTGCATTGTTCTGCTCGAGCTCTACCTAAATTTGACTTTTCTCCTTCTGTGAAACTCGAAGTTTCTCTAGGACCTCTTCCTTTTCTTTCTTTAAGACCTATGTGGCCTGCTCCTTTTATTGCTTTAAGGCCTCTGTGGCATTCTCCTTTTCTTCCTTGTCTCGATGAAGGCGAGCCTCTGTCGCATCTGCTAACCTTCGCAACTGGGTGGGCTCATCCCCCAATTCTACATTCTTTGCTAAGGACGACGCAGTAGATACTGCGCGGCCTGACTGGATAGCTTGCTGGATTTCTTTTAACTCCTCTATTTTGTCATACATCGACTCCTGCTTTGCTCCATGTCTCTGCAAGATGTCTTCTGAAGCATCTTCTACAACTGTGATGATGAGATCAATTTCATCCACTATGAGCACATTCTTCGACTGAGGCTTGTTGGTGCGAGCCTTCTTCCTTGCCGAAGGTTTCTCCGGGGAAACCTTCCTCTTCTGCGATGCATCTGCTATGGTGAGGGGATCCTTCGGCGGTCCCACTTCACCTTTATCCTTCTTGTATTCTTCTTCCCCTCCTTCTTCATTTAGTTCATTTCCTCCTCCTCCTGGAGGTGAGTGAGGCGCAGTTTCCTCTGATGCATTGTCCTTCTCATCACTTTCTATGTCCTACACTTCCTCCTTTTTCTTCTTTATCTTTGTGCTGCTCTGTCCATCATACTCAGTCTAGGTGACCAAAAGAATTTCGACGATGTCAGGGTCAGAGAGTTCTACATATTCGATCGGTACAAGGAATTCGACTGGCCATTCCTTCGTTATCTCCTCCATATATTTGTCAGTCAATTTATAGTAGGACTGCAACTCCTCTTTACTTTCGTCCCTATGTGCGGTGATGTAGATGAAGTGTCGGTTGGCATGAAACTTCTCTAGTGGCCTGTACGTATGAAAAGTGTTCGGGGTCATCCACGAAAATGCTTCAATGGTGCGCTTCAGCTATAGGTAGTAAGCATAGAACACCACATTTGATTGCCACTGCTTTGCCATATCGCTCGTATACCACAAGGTGGTGAACCTCGTGACCAATGGTTCTGATGGCTCGACTTATGGGAATTTCGATCCATACAACATCTCTCAAGAGACAAATGCGATTATAATGAACAACCAACTGAAGTGAAATTCGTAGCCTTGGTCTTGTGCTTCGTGACAGTCCTTCTCCAACTCGTTGATGAGGTAGCTTGCATTACTTTGACACACTTCCCTGTGAGGTCGACTACAAACCTTAGGAATTGCATAGGACGATTCTTTCTGATGAGCTTTCCAACAATCAGTTGACAATCGAGGTGCACTGCACCATCCTGGATGGAGGCTACCTTGTAGCCTCACTTCCCCTTCTCCACATTTCCATATGATTCCTTTATTCGCTGTGCTAGGGAGCGATTTGCAGCCTTCCCTGGGTAGAATTTCTAAGGGTCTGGTCCCTGCATGCTTAGTCCAGTAATGAGGTGGATCAACGCCAGATCCACAATGATGCACCTATATAACCAGAGGTAACCTCCATGGTATCACGACAGGAGGATTTTAACGCACGCGTTAACCTCCTGATGTCTGCCGAAGTGGGGTATCTTCATCACATTTAAGATTGTCGATCGCGTGATCTACTTAATCCATGGCCGGGGAACTGTTTTGGGCTTCTTCCTATTCATCTTCATCAGGCACCTATGCGGTTCGAGAATCACATAGTTCTTTCGATCTCCAAGGTTAAAATCATTGCACTTGAGTGCTGGTATTAGTCCCAACTACGGTCTGACTGCGCGTATCCCTTTCAGGAGGTACGCAGTGATGAGCATGTACTCGAAATCACGCGAGACGCTGTCATGAATAACCATGCCAACCAAAGGCGGGATGTAGTCGGGCAAGACTAACGGGATCTGCTTCGCGTTCGCCAGATCGTCGTGGTGCTTGCTTCTTTTCTCAGTCGTGGTTTGGGACATAGATCGACGTCCAGTTGAGGGGGATACTTGCAATCCGCCCGTTGACGATGCATGTATTTCTACATACATGAATTTCTTAGCCATAAGGTCTATTAAGATCTCCTCCACATAATTCCTTACTACGCTACGTTCGCCCAACATGCATACTCATAATAAAATAACTCGGGTAGGCGAACAGACACTCAAGGTAATCGAAGGGATGGTGATGTCTAGACAACACAACGCAGTAGGTGATCAATTCTCTATTGTCTCGGATATCTCGGTTTGAAAAAAGTGGTCCTGATGCGAAATCCAACAGATTAAATAAGCAACGTCGTAACAGATTCCTTCAACGGGTCGAAATGCCTTAATCATTGCGAATCCATCCGTTATGGAACGGTCTTCAACGGTTCAATGGCGATCTTTTCGACAATAACTGCGTTTCTAACCATTTTGGAGCGTTATTATAATGGTTGGGATGCCTCCAACAGTCATATAGCTTCTCCACGATGAAGTGCCATTCTGCACTGTTCTTCTATTCCGATGAAGTTCAAGTTCGACAAGCCTTCTTTCTGCGAAGTCTTCTCTGGAAATTCTTGCAGTTTTTCTAACTTTACTTTCTTCTTATTGGTCTTTCTTGCCTTCTTTCCTTTGATTTGAGTCTCTGTGTTCCTTTTTCCATTCTTATTCTTACTTTATTCTAGTAAAGTGACTTTGCACTGTTGAGGGTCTTTCAAAGGACTCAAGTGTAATACCTCTTCTATTACTACTTCTGGGGTGGATATACTTCTTTCTTGCATGGACAAGTTTTTGAAGCCTCCCTGCGTTCTTTCAACTTCGACAACTAACTCTTTTTCCCTCTTTTGCTTCGACTTGTCCTCTTGTTCTTGTATTTGTTGCTCTATTTTTCTGGCTATGAAGTCCCTTAATTCTTTCTTTTTTTGTTCTGTAACTTCTTCCTCTTCTTTCCTTCAGATCTGATCTTTCTCAACCCAGTTCTTTCCTAGAAAAAGTGCAAAAGGGGCGTTGTTCTCTACAAACTTAATGACTTCAAATTCTTCTTCGGTCGATGCTCCATAAGAAATCAAAGGTACATTAGTAACTCTTCCACATAGGGTTATCATCTTTCCTTTAAACAATCCTATCCTTCCCAATGAAGGAATCATGTCAGGCTTTCCCAAAATTTCCCAAGTGATTTCTGGCATAATATTCACATGTGTTTCCTCATCCAAAACACAGTCTATGTCAAAATATCCTATTATTGTTTCTATGTGCTGCTTCTCTTTTAAGATCTCTGGTAAACTGATGTCCCTGTGACCATTCATTGTTTCTTTCAGCTACAGTAACATAGTCTTCGATTCTTTCTAGTTTTCTAACATATCCTTAGTTTCTTGACCTTCTTCATAGTTTACTTGTCTCATGTTCATATTTTCAATTTTATCAATTATTCTAGGGAAATCCAAAACCTCATGACCAACAACTTTACAACAAAGACAAATAAGACCTACACCATGGCATTCTTTAGCAAGATGTCCCGGTCTTCTGTAGCAAGACGAAGAAGAGATCACGGGATCTCGGTCCACTTTTGGGCCCCTTTTTAGGGTTTGGGTTAATGTAATGGGAAAGGGATGTCGACCCGTGGGTTTACCCACACTTAGGCCCAATTTTGTATGTATAAATAGATGTCTAGGCAAGGTAGAAAAGAGACGATGGCTTAGTGCTAGTAATTAGATCTGTTTGATTGGATGTGGATTGTAAATGCTCTGTGCATGATTGTAAGAGACTTGCAGAGCTAAGTGCAAGTTGTTGTAGGAGGTTTTGAAAGGCTTTGTGATGAAGCGCAAGGAAGAAGGATCTAGCGAGATGCACAGATCTTCTGTCCCGTGTGGAGTAAGGATTGTTGGGGCTCTGTGCTATAACTGCTTGACCGAGATAATAAAGAAGAAGAGTTGGTGGATGTAGCCCTAGGGTGGGGGTGAACCACATAAATATGTGTGTGACGATTTGTGCTTTGATTCAATGCATTTACTTCTTCTCCTGCTAAGTGCTTTGATATTTGTAGGAATATATGCTTATGCTTTGTGCTCCTAGATCTGTATGAATGTTAGATATGATGTGTATGAAGATGCTTAGCGCTGATCTACTAGATTTGATCTATCTTACTGTTTCTAAGTGCTTGAATACTATAGATTAGCGTGAATGCTACGAAGCTCTGTCTTATAAGTGAAGTGGTTATTGAATATATCTTGAGGAACTAACGGTGCTAAGTGCTATAGTAAGCTATACAATCACAGATCTGTGTCCCAGCTAAGGTTGCAGACACTTGAGTCTTGCAACCACCCCTGCCTCTACCTCGGGTGAGACTTCATCTGCTTCGCAAGTGTTGCTGAAAGGGCTGGTAGTTAGGGATTTGTTGGTGCACTCTTGTAGCGTTGAACCCTGGGTCTGCCCCTGTGCCAATAGTCTACAACTTAGTTGGGACACAAATATGTGATCACAACACTTAACAAAGCACTTAGCCAACAATATGCATTAAGTTATGATTCTTATTCACATCGCAGATTAACCCTTATTATATATTAGTACAAGATATAACCCTTAAAACCTCTTAGCACTTAACATAAGTTCAGATCCAACATTCATTCACATCATAAAGCACTAAGAATTCATAGATCTATCTATCATACATCAATAACAATGCACTAAGAAAATAGATTCATAAATAACATGGAAAACATTGCACAAAGCACATCGACACATGATATACGTGGTTCACCCTAGTGTGGGGCTACGTCCACCAACTCTTCTTCTTCTTTATTAGTTTCCTTCAATATTCTTACAGGCACAGAGCCACATAGCTAACTTCTCACTGGACAAGTGCTATTTGTACGATGCGCTAGATCCACCTTCCTCAAAATCAGGTCACGGCACCAAGCCTTACACAGTCTATGCACAAAGCCTCTTACAATCACTTGCACTTAGATCTGCAAGTCCTAATATACTCTAGTCGTGCACTAAGCCAATGACCTCTTGCACTAAGCCAATAACCTCTTGCACTAAGCCACTTACTCCCTTACTTACATCGCCTAGCTACTTATTTATACATTACAAAAAGTCCTAAGCATGGGTAAACCCATGGTCCGACATCCCATACCCGTTACATAAACCCTAAAATCACAAAAATCCCACAGAATGGGAGAGATCCCGCGATCTCTGCTTCGCCTGGGCGCTCCGTCTTCGACCAGTTTGTCGAAGTCCCAAAAATGGTCAAACACGACCAATGTTCTCTCAAAATTTGGTCGAGGGACAACAATAACAGACACATATTTCTTTAATAATGATACATGGAATACATTATGCACTCTCATGGATGCAGGTAATTCTAGCATGTATGTGACTGGCCCTATCTTTTCTAGGAATTCAAAAGGTCCACAATATCTTGTTGCCAATTTTGGGAAACTTCCTAATCCTAACAAACTTCTTTTTGCCTTCACTTTTAAGAACACATTTTCTCCCACTTTAAAATCTCATAACACTCTATTCTTGTCTACATAGATTTTCTTCCAATTTTGGGAAACCTTTAAATTCTGCTTAATATTTGCCATTTTCTCTTCCATTTCCTTTAACAAATATGGCCCAACAACTGCTCAGTCTGTTGGATTATCCCAACTCACTGATGTGTTACACTTTCTGCCATACAATGCTTCAAACATACTCATTTTTATTTTGGCTTGATACCCATTATTGTAGGAAAATTCCACTAAGTGGATATAATCCTCCCACTTTGATGGATGACCCATCACATACATTCTAAGCATGTCCTCAATTATTCTCTTAGTCCTCTCTATTTTTCCATCTGACTCTAGGTGATACGTTGTACTAAGATTCAAATTTGTTCCAAATCCTTTGAACAAACCTTTTCCAAAAATTGGAAGTGAACTTTGGATCTCTATTTGAAACTATTTCCTTCTGCACCCCATGTAGCCTAACAACTTTTTGCATATATATATTTTCAATATTTGCTTCATTGTGTGTAGTCTTCACTGGAATGAAATGCGTTTCCTTATTTAATTTAGCTACCACCACCATGATGAAATCATGCTGCTTTACTATTCCAGGCAACTTTGTAATGAAATCAACTATGACAACTTCCCACTTCCACTCAGGAATGGACAATGGCTACAACAACCCCGCTAGATTTCTATGTTCTGTTTTCACCTTCTAGTACTCTAAACATCTGGCTATGTAATTAGCCACTTCTTTCTTCATTCCTAGCCAAAAGTATTGGCTTCTCTCAATTACAATTGTCTTATGATATCCCGGGTGTCCTGCATATGGCATATTGTGCATTTTATTTAGCACTGCATTTTTCGGTTCATTGGAATTCGACACATATACCTTGCCTTTGTACATGGAAATTCCATCTTCTTTCAACTCGTAAGAATTAAAAATTTCTGCTGAAAATTTCCTTGCTGTATTGTTTCTTTTATTTTTAGATACCGCTGATCCGAATTTGTTGCTGCAATGATTTGATCTTTCAGATCAGTCTTGTACACGCTAATGGCTGCAACATGCACTTCATGTGATCTCTTGCTGAGTGCATCAACCACTTGATTTTATTTTCCTTTTATATGATTGATTTCAAAGTTATACTCACTTATAAATTCTAGCCCTCTAGTTTTTCTGGAATTTAATGTTGGTTGTCCAAACAAATGCTTCAGACCACAATGGTCTATCCTTAGCTTGAATTTCTTACCCATAAGGTAATGCCTCAACATTTTTAATGCATGCACAATTGACGCTAATTATAGATCGTGTGTAGCATAATTCTTCTCATGCTCTTTTATTTTTCTGGACTCATATCATATCACATGATCCTTTTGACTGATAAATACATCGATCCCTTCCTTGCATGCATCAATGCACACAAAAAAATATTCATTCTGGTATGCAATGTTCAAGATTGATGCACTTGTCAAGATTTCCTTCAGCTGCTGAAAACTCTCTTCACACATGGAAGTCCATTCGAACTTAACTCCCTTCTTTTGCAAAGAAGCGATTGGACTTTCAATATTTGAGAATCCTTTTGTAAATTTTCAATAATAACTGAAAAAACCCATAAATGATCTGACTTCCATAAAATTCGTTGGCGTTGACCATCCTCTAATGAACTCTATATTTTTCTAGGATCCACTGCTATCCCTTCTATTTAAATTATATACCCCAAGTAGTGAATCTTCTTTTGATAAAATATGCATTTGCTTAACTTAGCATACAACTTATGCTCTCTTAGAACTTGCAACACCATTCTTAAATGTTTCTCATGTTCTTCTTCTGTTAGAGAGCAGATGAGTATATCATCTAGGAACACAATCAAAAACTTGTCTAGGCACTCCGTGAACACTCCATTCATCAAGAACATAAAAACAACTAGGGCATTTGATAATCCAAATGGTACTACCGTGAATTCATAATGCCCATATATTGTCCTGAATGTTGTCTTGCTAATATATTCTTCCTTTATCCTCACTTGATGATACCTTGATCTGAAGTCAAGCTTGGAAAATATTCTTGCTCCTTTTAGCTAATCAAACAAATCATCAATCCTTCGAAACATATATTTTTTCTTTATGGTGACCTTATTTAGTTGTTTGAAATAAATACACATCATTAAGGTTCCATATTTATTCTTTGCAAAGAGAACTTGGGCTCCCCAAGGTGACACACTTGGGTGTATATGCCCCTTCCTTAACAACTCTTCAAGCTGCATTCACAACTCCTTCAACTACGATGTGCCCATTCTATATGGTGTCTTGGACACTAGAGTAGCTCATAGCACTAGATCAATAGAGAAATCAATGTCTCTCTTTGGTGACAGTCTTGGGATTTCCCTAAAAATATCTTCAAAATCCCTTAAGACTGGATGGTCTTCAATACTTGACACTTTATCTTTGGATGCCTCTTCGATATGGGCTGCAAAAATCTGACATCCCTTTCTAAAATTATTTTTCAACTTGTTGGACACACCTACCACACTTAGAGGGGGAGGGGGGGTGAATGAGTGTGGGGATCTTTTTCCAAAAACTTCCCTCTTACACAAAACTCATTAGTTAGCATTCGACATTTACTCATTACTCATTGTTGTCATTAATAATCAGTAGATCTGAATACATATTAGCAACATATATCAACAATATATCATCAAGAAATCATCTCCACAAGGAACACAAGGAACACAAGGAACACAAGATGTATGCACAATTTTTCTTTTTATTATGGACTTCAATCCAGGGGTTTTTCCAGCAACAACTAAATAGAGTACGACTATACAAGAGCACCATCTCTATATGCAAGAATCAACTTACATTCTCAGCACCAACTAAGACAAGGTAAAAATCCTCAACAAATATCAATTTGTACCATAAACAAGCGCATCAACCATGCACCAACCTGTGCCAAACAACATGTAATCAACTTGTACTATAAAAAAGTGCATCCAAACATGTACCAAGTATATACCAATCATGTGTCATCTACTCATCAACAATGAATCATCAATATGTACCAACATCATCAACTATCCACCTCATGTATGTGCCAACTCATCAACTGCTTGTTTCAACCATGACTAGTTTTGGATTTGTAAAAAACCCTAACTTGAAATAATCATAACTTTGTACCTGTAATGAATAAATATATGAAACTGATACAAAATTTTCTTCAGTGTGTGTTTTGTCCGATTCCTCCAGGTTTCGCTACTTGGAACCTCTCAGAAAAGGAGTTATAGCAAAAATGACACACCTTGCTGAATTATGTCTTATTCTAGAGAGCGATCTTGTAGAGCATGCCCCACATGGAATATTTGTTGAATTGATATAAAACTATTAAAAAACATACTACGTACTGTACTCTAACCAACACAATTTTTCTCATGGAATTTGGATCTATTATCAATAAGTTATGACGTTTTTACCTGAAACACCCGTTTTAGATTAGTTTCAGGACTAGCCATAAACCCTAATTTCCACGGAGTGTATCTCCAAAAATTCAATGACCCACAAGCTAAATTTTTTACCACATATAGTTGGATATGTTTCCTCAATGGAATAGAAATATCACGATCTAAATCATTATAGAAAAAAAGTTATTGTGAAAATGGTGAGATGACCTTTAAATAACATACCTTAGAAAGCATCATGAAAAACAATTATCCTCCCTTGAATTCCAACCCTCTTTTCTTCATCTTCCCTCTGAAATTTAACTTAGATCTCCTTTGGTTATCTCAGTCACCTATA
>ML777223.1:164264-178766 GCA_009831015.1 Picea engelmannii | reverse complement strand
TAATAATGGTCATTGCTATATTCATATAGACCTCTTTCAACTGTCTCTTTAAGCTCCAATAGTTTTTCCTCTACTTCTTTTATGGGATAACAATCAATTGATTTTATCCAAACTACTTCTAGATTTTCTTCTTCACTCGTAGAGAAAAATTCAACATCATCACATTTTGAATTATTGCAATCAAGGGTTTGTGTAGAGTCTTTACCTTCATTTGAAATGTGTTCAAGATATTCCCTTTTGTCAACATCATCACATGATTTTTTGCCTTCATTTGAAATGTCTTCAAGATATTCCTTTTTACCAACATCATCACTTTTAGAAATAATGCAACCAAATGTTTTTGGAGATTCTTTACCTTCATGTGTCTTGATGGAGTTGTCTTCAATGTCTTTCTTCTCCTTCTTGCTTTGATATGTCTCCTTTAGCTTTAGCCGTAGATCCTTGGTGGAAGTGCATTGTCCCATGCTTTCTTTTATAGGGCTTGAGAGTCCACTAAGAATGGTCTTGAGAGCCAATGCATCATTCTTCTTTCCTTCCCTTTAAGCTGCAAACTTTGACTTGTTCTTCAACGAAACTGATCCACCAATGGCTACCTTCCAAATGGCTACTCCCATTGTCTTTAAATACACTCTCATCTCTATTCTCCAAGTAGAATAGTTTTCCTCATCAAGGATTTGTATTTCATCATCCATTTGTGTGTCTATGGATCTCCTTCAATCTTTTTAAGGCTTGTAGTGAAGGCCCAATCTGATACCAATTAAACCACATCGATCCATCTTCATCATGTATCAATGACAACTCATTGATCTATCTTCATCATATCAATGAAAACTCATTGATCCATATTCATCTATGCATTCTCATCAAGGAAAATACATATTACATTACATCAGTCATCAATCAATCAATCACTTGACATCAATCAATCAAACCATTGGCATCAATGACAACATGATCCAACAATCTCCCCCTTTGGCATTGATGACAATACCAATATTGATGTCAACACCAATCTTTGTCATATTTATTATTTACAAAGAGAACTTGGGCTCCCCAAGGTGACACACTTGGGTGTATATTCCCCTTCCTTAACAACTCTTCAAGATGCATTCACAACTCCTTCAACTATGGTGTGTCCATTCTATATGGTGTCTTGGAGACTAGAGTATATCATAGCACTAAATCAATAGAGAAATCAATGTCTCTCTTTGGTGACAGTCTTGGGATTTCCCTAAAAATATCTTCAAAATCCCTTAAGACCGGATGATCTTCAATGCTTGACACTTTATCTTTGGCTGCCTCTTCCATATGGGCTGCAAAAATCTGACATCCCTTTCTAAAATTCTTTTTCAACTGCATAGTTGAAATCTCTCTAACAACTACAACTCTTGGAATGCCTTGAACCTAGCATTGCTTCACTTCTTCATCAAGACATGTAATTGTTTTGCTGTAACAGTCTAGGACAACATGGTGTTTTTCCAACCAATCCATGTCAATTAGACAGCCATATGAACCCAATGGTATGATGTTCACATCTACCTTTTTGCTAAGTCCATTCATGTCTATTTGACAATCTTTAACAAACTCATCGATCTTTCTCTTAGCCCCCGTGGCTAAATGATCTAGCCAAGATTTATTATGATTATTCCTTTGCAAGTTAAATATTTCAACAATGTTAGCATTTATGTAAATATGGCTAGATCCAAAATCAATTAAAATTCCTATGGGATGGTTATCAATCTTACCTTCTACTTCAATCATGGGAGATTGATATTTGTCTTTCTTGTTGTCCAAGGCTGCATAAATCCTTGGCATGTTTCCTCCCATGTCTTCAACAACTTCAACCTCCTCAATGTTGTAGACAATCCTCATTCTTTATCCTTTGTGAGGGAAGTCCCTATATAAGTGATTTCCCTCACATTCCCAACATTGAACATGCTGTTGCCTTGGCCTTTTCCTAAATGAATATAAAGTATTGTGCTTATTTGGGGTTGATTGACCTTGCTTATTTTCTTGGGAGTTGTTCTTGAAAAAGGGTGGCTTAAAACCTTTTTTCCTTTGATCCCTTTTCCCTTTAATCTTGTCATTCCAATCTTTTTGGAAAATTGGCCTTTCTTTTCTTTTCTCATAAATATGCCTTGCTTTCCTTATGGCTTTATCCAAAGTTTTGGGGTTATTGTATTGAATCTTGTCACTGTAGAAGGAGGGTAACCCACTTAGAAACCTTTGGATTTTGACCTTCTCATCCTTGATGAAGTCAACATACTTCAATAGTTCAAAGAACCTCTTTTTATATTCGTCCATTGTCATTCTTCCCAACTTGAGTTCAAATAAATCTTTCATATTCCTTTCATAGTAATACTCAGACACATATTTCTTTTGGAAATTTCCTTTGAACTACCTCCATGGGATCCTATTATCATCTAGGTTCTTGGCTCACTTAAGCTGATCCCACTACATGGATTCCTTTCCTTGCAAGTGATAGGTTGAAATCCTAGCTTCTACCCTTGAGGGGTAATCATGCAACTGGAAATATTTCTTCATTTCCAACAACGAGGCCTCAACCTCTTTCCATTTCCCGTGCTCATCATTGAAAGTTGGTGGCCTGATTTTTTGGAGTTCACCTTGCAAGATGTTTGCTTCATGCCTTATCCTTTGCCTCTGGACATGAGATAGACTTGGGATGCTTCCTGGCCTAGAACTTGCATGATTTATTCTAGTGGACTACTTTGGATAATGATGACACATTTTCATGCTTCTTGAATGCCTATCATTTCCATGATCATCCCTTCTGCTTTGGGATCTAGATGTTATCACCTATCTAGCACTATTCGCTTTCCTGGTGCTAGAGTATTTTTTGACTTGCTTATGAAAAATGTTTAATCTCTAAAGTATCTCTTCTTGAGCCTTCATAATCCTTTCATTATCATCTCTATAGCTCTGCATTTCTTTATGCAGGCTTCTTATAGTTTCAAGATCCTACCCACTTCTTCTACGATTTGATTATGTCTTAGCATTTCCCATGCTGACATGCATACCTATGATATATTCCTGATGGATGTAATATCCTTGAGCATAATCAATAACTCCAGTCCTCATATAATAACCAAATTTGATTTTCTTGTACCTCTAATTCTGCAATAAATGTGCATGTTATGATTGCTGTTAAAACATGCATAACATAAAACATTTCAACAATTAGAATATATGTTATTCCTTATCCAAATTTATGAATGACACAATTCACCAATTCAAAATATTATTCTTTATATGCATTCCCATTTGAAACATATTTCCAACGGTTGTACCCATGCCTCAATCTGAGTTCTGAGCGAAAAGTTACAACATCCACATGCTGCAATTTTCTACTCATTTACTACTACAAAAATATCTTTATTAATTTTTTGGAAAATTTTATTTCCCAATTCAAAATTATGGGTGGACATATGTCTCCTACTCCTCAAGACCTTTCCAACGACTATTCATTTTCTCAAATCCAAGTTCTAAGCTAAAAGTTATGGTCTGGAGAAGTTTAGTTTGTTTTTCCCTATTTATCCCTGTATGCTACAAGTGTCTTCTTTCACTCCCATCACATTTTTACATACCACAAATTTTCGCATAAAATTTATTGTTTTGCTTTGTTAAAAACCCTTAAAAATATGATTCATTGATCTCAAAATTGGGTGTAATATGAATCGTTGATTCAAACTCCATTGACGATCAGCCGATCGACACTTTCCTTTAGATGCACATAACACTTTTACCAAACTATTGACCTAATTGTCAGCCATCAAACCATTCCCTTGAAAACCGATTCACAACACAACACTAAACTGACCGACTCAACCATCGACTGTCGATGATTTCCATTGTAGAATGGAGTTCCTCACTATACCGAACGATGCCTAACCATCAACCCATCGACCATCGATCATCCCTATTGACTGTAAAAAACTCTTCCTCAATTTGACCGACCTGACCGTCGGTCATCAACCAACTCTATTAGCTGACGTGGCAATTGCTGACCATGACACGTCATCCCGATATGTCAACTTAACTGATGTGGCAGACACATCATCCCGATCTATCAACTTAGGTGACGTGGCACAACACATGGATGCGGATGTGGTATGAAATGTGGATGATGAGATGGCATGACACATCATCACTCTCTTTCCTTCATTGACCATCGACCATTTCTCTTGGACGACCCGAAAACCTTGTTGAATTCGGTCAATGTCCAACCGTCGACCCATTGACCCATCGACCATTTCCTTCTTCTCGATCGAAACACTTCACCAATCCGGATGACCCGACTAGAGACTGTCGATGACCAAAATCACTTCGCCAATCTGGTCGACGCGACCATTGGTCATCGACTGTCGATGATTTCCATTGGTTGACCAAAATAATTAGAAACTTTTGATTGAATTATAGGTGAATTTGGACCATCGATCTACTTATTTCAAACAATTTCAACCGTTGATTTACCAAACCTCATCCAACTTTTCTGATGCATGATCATTGGCCATTGAATGTTGGAGATTTATTTTGGTCGAATGAAAATCTTCTTCTCTTCGACCGACCCGACCATCGATCGTTGGCCATTTCTCTTGGCAATTTTCCAACACTTGGAAAATTTCTACAAAAACCCAAGTGAATTTGGGCCGTTAGTCTATTTCAACTTCCCAACCACCGAAATTGAATATCAACTATTGATTTGCTCAACCTTCAAAATGACTGAAACATTATGAATTTTTAAATTTATCAATTGAATCTCAACCGTTGATCTTGAGATAAAAAATGATCTCAATCGTCGATTCCTAAACTTCTTCCCAATGCTACAGGATACCATTAAAATGTGAATTTCGACCTTTCCAAGTCGAATTTCTCTCTACAAATTGCAGATTCACTTCATTAAATTTCTTAAACAGATCTGAGTCAATCAAACTAGAATTTTACTCACGAATTTGGGGATTTCACTCTGATTTTTCTCCATTTTTCCCCAAATCCGTCACAGTCAAATGTGCAACACACAAATTTTTCCAATTCACATGTCTTGGTCCATTCAATCCCGATGTTTGAACCATGCGCTATGATACCATAATCTAACGTTCCCTAGCCTAAATGAGGGACATTATGGTGTAAAATAATCATAAAATCAAAATTTCTTCTAACAAATTCATTTCCTTTAGCTTACAGCTACAAATTACACATAAATTTGACCATTGTTTGATACCATTCACTTGAAGCATCTACAACATACTAAAATCAACATGAATGGAGTCTAATAATTCAACACAACAACATATACATTATTTCCAAATACACAGAGTTCATGCACATAAATTAAACTCATAAATTAACACAACAACAAGATAAACCACTTATCTTTCAAAATAGTTGTGCAACCAACTGCTTGGGATGGAAATTCCACCCAACCATAGACTGACTATTCCAAATATCAATAGATATTCACCCCTGAGCTGAGGATAGTAATCCATAAAATAGGGTGGTCTCTCATTGTCCACTCACAACTCATAAAACTCACAACCCACTAGTATTCCCCCACAACTCTCCCGATTTTCCACCATCTCTCTTCCTCTTGACCCGCCCAACTCAATGAATGTACTCCTTCACTGATATCAGTCCCTAGGGTGTCCCATTCATTTATCAATGTCTCTTTAGCACAGGTAACCAAGAATCTCTCAACTGGGAACTCTAGGGAACTTTCTGCTAGAAAAAACTATCAACAAACAACATCAAACAACATCAAACACTTGCTTTTACAGTGCAACTCACACAAGAGTTCACTCTTCAGAATTGACAATCTGTATATTCAATCTTCAACTCCAAAATTCTCCAAATACACTCCACCAGGCTCAATAATTCTCCCTCCATGGTTGTTCCATCTCAAATCTCTCTTTCCTACTCTCTACTTGCTGCTCATGCACAAAACTTGACTCTGTAAAACTGTTGTCCCAAGCCATAAAAAATTCCTCCCTTTCGATTTCCTTTTTGACTCACACACTTCCCCAAGCTGATTTTAATCAACCCCCTTGATCCCAATAACTATGGGATGTGACCACTCACACCCACCATCTTACATTTATTCAATGACTTTCTTTGGGGACACTCAATCAGAAATCAGATGGTTCATATACCAATAGCAAATTTAGGAAAAAATAGTTTAATTAATATACATGGGTAATTCCCCCTTGGACCCCCTCTTGGTCATTCTCTTATACCCTCCCCTCTCTCATGGATTAATTTAGCCCCCATCTCTGTCCATGTACCCTTAGCAACTGATATCATATTCTATTACTAAAACATAGAAATATAATTTGCATATTACATCGCTTGTCCGTAGCCACATATTATATCTACATTAAACATTAATTAAACTGGGGATTATAGTGGGGATGTTACACAACAAATGATATGTCTTATGGATTATCCCAAATCACCAGCATGTTAAAATTTCTTCCATACAATGCTTCAAATAGACTCATTTTTAATGAGGCTTGATACCCATTATTGTAAGCAAATTTGACTAAGTGAACATAATCTTCCCACTTTGGTGGCTGATCCATCACATACATTCTAAGCATGTCTTCAATGATTATGTTAGTCCTCCCTATTTTCCCATTTTACTCTGGACAATACACTGTACTAAGATTTAGATTTGTTCCAAAGCCTTTGAACAAACCCTTCAAAAAATTGGAAGCGAACTTTGGATCTCTATTTGAAACTATTGCCTTTGGTACCCCAAGTAGCCTAGCAACTTCCTTCATATATATATCTGAAATATTTTATGCCTTGTGTGTAGTCGTCACTGGAATAAAATGTGTTGCCCTAGTTAATTTATCCACCACCACCATGATGGAATCATGTTGCTTCACTATTCTAGGAAACTTTGTAATAAAATCAACTATGATAACTAACCACTTCCATTCTCAAATGGGAAATGACTACAACAACGATGTTGGTTGTCTTTGTTCTGTCTTCACTTTTTGACACTCTAGACATATGGCTATGTAATTATCCAGTTCTTTCTTCATTCCCAACCAAAAGTATTGGCTTCTTACAACTGAATTGTCTTCTAATATCTCGAGTTCCCGACATATGGTACATTATGAATTTCCTTTAACACTGCATTTTTCAGCTGATTGGAATTCGACACATATACTTTACCTTTGTACATGATAATTCCATCTTCTTTCAACTCATAATAATTAAATTTCTACTGAAAATTACCTTGATGTAATGTTTCTTTTATTTTTAGATACCGCTGATCCAAATTTGATGCTGTAATAATTTGATATTTTAGATCATTCTTGTACATGCTGATGACTGTAACATGCACTTCATGAGCTCTCCTGCTAAGTGCATCAACCACTTGATTTTCCTTTCCCTTTATATTCTTAATTTCAAAGTCACATTCACTAAAAAATTTTAGCCATCTAGTTTGTCTGGCATTTAATGTTGGTTGTCTAAACAAATGATTCATAACACAATGGTCTGTCCTTAGCTCAAATTTCTTACCCATGATGTAATGTCTCCAGATTTTTAATGCACATACAATTGTTGCTAACTCCAAGTCATGTGTAGCATAATTCCTTTCATGCTCTTTTAGTTTTCTGCACTCATAACATACCACATGATCTTTTTGACTAAGATCTCCACCGATCCCTTCCTTGCATGCATCACTGCACGCAACAAAATATTCATTTGGATCTACAATATTCAATATTGGCGCACTTTTCAAGATGTCTTTCAGCTGCCGAAATATTTCTTCACACTTGGAAGTCCATTCAAACTTCACTCCTTTCTTTTGCAAAGAAGTGATTAAGCTTGCAATATTTGAGAATCCTTTTATGAATCTTTGGTAATAACTGACAAGACCCAAGAATAATATGACCTCCATGAAATTTCTTGGTGCTGGCCATCCTATAAGGCCTCAATTTTCTCAGGATCCACTGCTATCCCTTCTGATGAAATTATATGCCCCAAGTAGTGACTCTGATTTTAGCAAAAGATGCACTTATCTTAGCATACAACTTATTCTCTTTTAAAACTTGCAACACCATTCTTAAATGTTTTTCATGTTCCTCTTTTGACTTAGAGTAGACAAGTATATCATCTAGGAACACAATTACAAACTTGTCTAGGTACTCCATGAACACTCCATTCATTAGGCACATAAAAACTATTGGGGCATTTGATAGTCCAAATGGCACTACCGTGAATTCGTAATTCCAATATCTTGTCCTGGATGTTGTCTTGCTGATGTATTATTCCTTAATTCTCACTTGATGATATCTTAACTTCAACTCAATCTTGGAAAATATTCTTACACCTTTCCGTTGATCAAACAAATAATCAATCCTTGGAAAAGGATGTTTATTCTTTATGGTGACCTTAATCAATTGTCTCAAATCAATACATAACCTCAAGGTTCCATATTTCTTATTTACAAATAGAACTGGAGCTCCCTAATGTGACACACTTGGATTTATATAGTACCCCTTCTTTAATAATTCTTCAAGTTGAATCTACAACTCTTTCATCTCTGCTGTGTGTTTTGGACACTAGGGAAACTCCTGGCATTAAATCAATTGAGAAATCAATCTCTCTCTTTGGTGGAAATCCTGAGATTTCCCTATTTTTTTTTTCAAAATCCCTTAAGACCAGATGGTCTTCAATGCTTTTCGCTTTATCTTTGGCTGCCTCTTCCATATGGGCTGCAAAAATTTGACATCCTTTCTTGGAAATCTTTTTCAACTGCATAGCTGAAATTTCTCTAACAACTAGAACTCTTGGAATGCCTTGAATCTTGTCTTGATGCCCTTCTTCATCAAGACATGTGATTGTATTGTTGTAATAATCTAGGACAACATGGTATTTCCAACAAATCCATGCCAATTAGACAATCATGAACCCAATGGTATGATGTTTACGTCTACCTTTGTATTGATCCCATTCATGTCTATCGATCAATCTTTAACCAACTCATTGATTTTCCTCTCGTCCCTTGTGGCTAACTGAACTAACCAAGATTTATTATGCTTATTCCTGTGCAAGTGAAATATTTCAACAATGTTATCATTTATGTAATTATGGCTAGCTCCATAATCAATTTAAATTGCTATGAGTTGGTTATCAATCTTACCTTCCACTTCAATCATGGGAGATTGATATTCAACTTTCTTTTTGTCCAAGGATGCATAAATCCTTGGCATGTTTCCTCCCATGTCTTCCATTATTTCAACCTCCTTAATGCTGTGAAAAATTCTCATTCTTTCACCTTTGTGAGGGTAGGCTCTATATAAGTGATTTCCCTCACATCCCCAACATTGTATAGACTGTTGCCTTGGAATTTTCCCAAATGAATATGCAGTCTTTAGATAATTTTGGGATGATTGACCTTGCTGATTTTCTTGGGTGGTATTTTCAAAAAAGAGTGGCTTAATACCCTTCTTCCTTTGATCCTTTTTACCCTTCATCTTGTCATTCCAAGTTTTTTAGAAAATTGGCCTTCCTTTGCTTTGCTCATAAAGATGCCTTTCTCTTCTTATGGATTCCTCCAAAGTTTCGGGGTTATCATATTGAATCTTGTCACTCTAGAAGGAGGGTGACCCACTTAGAAACCTTTGGATCGATATTCTCATCCTTTATTAAGTCAACATACTTAAAAAATTCAAAGAACCTATTTTCATATTCATCCATTGTCATGCTTCCCAACTTGAGTTCAAAGAACTCTTTCATCTTCCTTTCATAGTAATGCTTAGAAAAATATTTCTATTCAAAATATCCTTTGAACTACCTCCATGAGATCCTCTTGTCATCAAGGTTCTTGTATTTCTTAAGCTGATCCCACCACATGGATGCCTCTCCTTGCAAGTGGTAGGTGGAAATTCTAGCTTCTACCATTGAGGGGTAATCATGCAGCTGAGAATATTTCTTCATTTCCAATAGCCAAGCCTCAACCTATTCTCCTTTCTTGTTCTCACCATTGAAAGTTGGTGGCTTAATATTCCCGAGTTCACCTTGCAATATGTCTTCCTTGGGACTTCTCCTTTTCCCCCTGACAGGAGACACACTTGGGATGCTCCCTGGCCCTGAAATTGCATGATTTATTTTGGTGGATTTCCTTGGAGAATGATGACACTTGCTCATGCTTCTTGATTTCCTATCATTTCCATGATCATCCCTTTTGCTTTTGGATCTTGATTCTAACACTTGTATAGCACTAACTTCTTGCTTTGTGCCAGAGTCTTTGTTTACTTTATTATGCAACATATTTAAGCTTTGAAGTATCTCTTCATGAGCCTTCATAATCCTTTCATTATCATAACTATAGCTCTGTACTTCCCTATGTATGCTTCTCACAGATACAAGCTCCTTCCCATCTCTTCTACCATTTGAATCAGTCTCAACTTTCTTTCCTGTACCTCTAATTATGCAAGAAATGTGCATGTAATAATTACTGTTAGAACATGCATAACATAAAACATTTCATCAATTAAATATAAGTTATTATTTATTCCAATTTATGAAGGACACAATGCACCAAATCAAAATTATATTCCTTAGATGCATCCCTCTCTGAAATAACTTTCCAATGGCTATAACCATGCTTCAATATGAGTTCTGAGCGAAAAGTTACAATATTTACATGGTGCAATTTCCACTCATTTACTGCTACATAAATCTCTTTATTAATTTTTGAGAAATTTTATTGCCCAAATCAAAATTTTGGGTGGATAGATATCTTCTACTCCTTAATACATTTCCAGCTACTATTTGTTTTCTCAAATACGATCTCTGTGTTGAAATTTATGGTCTGGTGAAGTTTAGGCTGTTTTACCCAATTTAACCTTGTATGCTACATGTGTCATCTTTCTCTCCCAACACTTTTTGCATACCTAGATGCTAAATATTTTTCCATGGATGTCTACTATGGTTTATAAGCTTTCCATATACTTCTCTTATGCCCCAAACATACTTTTGAGCAAGTATTTATTCCCCCTGGAAGTAATTTTATGTCAAAATTTTACCCTTACTGTTTTGGCTGTAACTTCCTCATACGAGTTCTGTTTTGAGAACAATTTAGCTTATTGGATATATCTCTCTGAGTTATTTTATTTGATCTACAGAGACATAGTGTAATTTGGTACACTCTTTCTCGTGGATTTTTATTGGCTAAAAATGTCACTTAGGGCCTAAAAAATTCCCTGTAAGTTTATGACCTTCAAAAATATGAAAAAATTTGGAAAATTTCTTATAAAACTGACTGTTTTACTACTGTAACAACCTTTTAAATCTGATCCATCGATCTTAAATTGAGTGAAATATCAAGCGTTTATCTAACTTTATCGGACATTGATGATCAACTTTCTCCTTTGGGCGTGCTCAACACTTTTCCCAACCCGTCGACCAAATTGTTGGCCATTGACCCATTCCCTTGACAACCGATTCACACACAATGCTAAACCAGCTAACCCAACCATCGACCATTAATGATTTCTATTAATGAATGGAAATCCTCACTGATTTAGCTGATGCCCAACCATCATCCCATTGACCTTTGGTCATCCCCATTGACTGTCGAAAACACTTCCTCAATTCAACTGACCCAACCGTCGACCATCAACCATCCCTATTGGCTGACGTGGAAATTGCTGATGTGGCATGACATGTGGATGCTGATGTGGAATGACACATCATCATGAGTGTCAACTTAGCTGACATGGAATGAAAAATGGATGCTGATGTGGAATGAAACATGGATGTTGATGTGGCATGACATTGTTGATGTTTGGATAACATCGAGAAGACATTGTCTTAGAATAATAATTAATAATATAATTATTGATTATTGAATATCATATATAATAAGTAAATGATAATAATAAATAGTTGATGATTATTTAAGGGACGCATCCTTTCATGGATGGTCACCATATGTTCCCTATATATGGAAAACTCATCATTGTAAGAATATATCGATCATATCTCATATGAAGAAAACAACATGATATCAGGGTGGGATTGGACTTGACTCCCTCGCAGGAGGGCCCAAGAAAAATGAGAGAAATAGATTTCCCTACGTTCTGATTGTCCTGTAAGACCTACATTCTGATTGTCTCACAAAGCAAGCAACAAGTGCAGAAAATGGTGGTCTACTACATAAAACATGGTTGGGATATTCGTGTTCATAGTGGAGGGCACAACTACGAGGGCCTCTCCTCTACTTATGATATTCCATTTATCATCATCGATCTCATGAATTTGGATGCCACTAACATCGATATGGCTACTAAAATGGCTTGAGTAGAGGTGAGTGTGACTATGGGGAAATTATACGATGCCATCGCAAACATGACTGCAATATACAAATTCCCTGCTGGAGTCTGCTTGACTATGGGCACTGGTGGTAAATTCAATGGAGGGTGATTTATTTTACTCTCGAGAAAGCATGGCATCATGATCGATAATATAATCGATTCCCTATTCGTTGACACCATAGGCAATCTTCCGAACATGTAGAAGATGAGAAAGGATGTGTTTTGGGCTCCGAGGGGCGACGACAAAGGCAGTTGGGGAATTTTGGTTGCATGGAAAATAAATCTCATGAGCATCCCTCCGATTGTCATGGTCTTCAATGTGCACAGAAAATGGAGAGAGGCAGTGAAGAATCTAGTCTACCGATGTCAGTCGATTGCGCCAACTGTTGAGGATGATCTATTTATCCACCCTATAATATTGGGTACCCAACTAAAAGGGGGCCAGTGGGACATTACACTGATTTTCAATGGAATGTATCTAGGATCCCTACATCAACTCTTGGAAACACTAAACAAGAGCTTTTCGAAAATGGGCATGGTCTCTGGTGAGTGTAAAGAGACGGACTGAATAGATTCCATATCCTATATTGCATTCACCAATAGGACTGAATTGCACAACATATATAATTCCAACAAAAATTACTTCAAAGCAAAGTCGTATGTTGTGAAAATCCCAATTCCACCATCCGCCTTGCAGGGAGCATGGAAATTTATTGAAGAGGATCTCAATTCTTATGTTATTTTTTATCCTATGGGTGGAATAATGGACCAAATACTGTCCTCTGAGATTGCGTTTCCTCTTCTTTCTTGGATTCCTCTCTCTCTTCTTCTTGTGATTGTTACTAATTACTAGGCGACTGCCGAAAGGATTTACAGTTATATGGTGTAATGGAACCCAAAAATGTTCTCTAGTATATGGTTAGGTGTGTCATCCATTCAGGGTGGATTCCATCACCAAGGTTCATTATGAAGTGGACATAAATCGATCCAAGGAACCTGACTCACTCTGTATGACGCTTTGGGAAATAGGTTCACATGTTTATCAATCTAGGGTTTATATTCCTGAGAAGAGTAGTTGTATACAACCTCCTTTCGATTTGATCGCATTGATTCTTTTCTCGTTATTATGATCGAAGAGGTATAAAATAGGTCTCATAAGTGGTGGCTATAGAGGGTTATATTGGAATTGACTATTCTAACTGTTGTTGTTGTGTTGAGCCTTACTCTACATTCTAGGAAACTAAGAAATGACTTGATTCCAGTTTACTCACATTCATCATTTTTCACTGGAATGGTGATTCTCATTTAGAGTGAATTCCTCATAAGAATTTAAGGAACATGAATGCCAAGGAGGCCTACACCAGAGTGAATCCTAAGGTTGGAACACTTCAGTATATTTGGGTGTCTTGTATACATTCATGTATCCAAGGATAAAAGGACCAAGCTAGACCCTTCAGGAAGAAAGAGTACATTTATGGGGTACAATGAGTCTTCAAAGGCATACCAGATCTACATCCCTGGTCAGAGATAGATTGAGGTGAGAAAAGATGTTACCTTTGATGAGGAGGTAGCCTTCATGGGATCTAGAGGATCTCACATGTGTTAGAATATAGAAGACGGTGTGCTCGTTTTACCATTGACGATACCCTTGTCACCCAACCACAGGCCGAATCCTCCCTCCGAGCACCTTAACCTTGACCTAAGAATTCCTCCGGAAGCAAAACCTAGGCTAGATATCCAAACAAAGAGTAGCGCATCAATCCCCAAGGATAGCGCATCAAAAAAGACTGATCAAATGTTCCAAACCCTAGCCAAGAGATATCCAAGCCAATACTGAAACTAGCTGCTGCTCCAGCTGCACCTGCAACCCTTCTCCAAACCTACGCACCAGACTGCAACTGCAGTGCACACCAACTGGGAAACTGCAATTCTGAGATGCTGTCAAATGAGAACTGGCACCCTATATTTATAGTAATCCTGGCATTTTGCTGGGGCCGACTTCTCCTTCTGGGTATGTGTTTGTTCAGTATATTATTATTAATTCTGGCCGACTTCTTCTCTTGGAGGCTAATAGCCTAATATAAATTATCTTCTTGACCCGACAAGGCTTATAGGGTTATTATCCAATTCATTAGGGTTTCTCTTGCTTCCC
>ML777223.1:117714-159747 GCA_009831015.1 Picea engelmannii | reverse complement strand
TCTTGGAGGCTAATAGCATAATATAAATTATCTTCTTGAGATGACAAGGATTCTAGGGTTATTATCCAATTCATTATGGTTTCTCTTGCTTCCCGGAGTCTTCTATTCTTGTCAGGTTCACATGTAGAGGTAAATACCTCCCGCAACTACCATAATATTAACAACATGGATATTGATAGTGAGAGAGAAGAAGAGATCGTTCCTTCTCTCCCTCACGATCCAACAATTCAGAGGGAGACAATTGAGCCTATTGATCAAATTGATCACGCTGATCTTGTATCTTGAGTTGATGTTCCCAAATATATTGCAGTAGGTCAGAAGAGACCAACATGGGCTCATTAGACTCTACAAAAGGCAGAAAGACACACAAATGCTCGTGGTACCTTCTGAGAGAGAAAGAGACCTCAAAGATATTCATGCTATGCTGTCGTTATGAGCCACATCATTGATTATAAGCCTTCCTATTATGAGGAGGCAACTAGTCATCTAGTATGGAGAGATGTCATGATGGAGGAGTATCAATCCATCATGAAGAATTATGTGTGGGATATTGTTCCAAGACCTGAGGGGAAGTATATAGTGACTTGAAAATAGATATATCAGATCAAACACATAGTTGACAGGAGCATCGAGAGGCACAAAATGAGATTTGTTGCTAGAGGATTCTCTCAGGTGGAGAGAATAGATTATGAGGAGACATTTTCTCCTGTTGCTCAATACACTTCTATCTGGATGATTAATTCCATTGCAACATCCATGGTTTGGAGAGTACATCATATGGATGTGAAGATATCCTTTCTCAATGGAGATATTAAGGAAGAAGTATACATCAAGCAACCATATAGTTTCGTGATACATGAGAAGGAGTCTCATGTGTGTAGGTTGAAGAAGGTCTTGTATGGACTCAAGAAGGAACCTCAAGCTTGGTATGCAAGGATTTATGGACACCTGATGATTTTGGGCTTCAACAAAAGTGTTGTCGATCCCAACCTATACTACACAACTGTTAATGGTGAGTCCTTGATTTTGGTCCTCTACGTTGATGATTTATTCCTCACTAGTACAAAGAGCCTTATTGTTGAATGAAAGTATGCATTGGCCTTTGATTTTGAGATGAAGGACCTTTGTATGATGCACTCCTTCTTGGGACTAGAGGTGTAGCAGAGAATTGATGAGATATTCCTGAGTCAAGGGAAGTACACAATTGAGATATTGAAGAAGTCTGGGATGTTGAACTATAAGCCCATGACTACACCAATGGTGATGAATTTGAAGAAACTAAGTGTGTCTTCTTCTGATTCCAATGAGATTGATTTAAACCTATACATATATATGATTGGATCATTGATGTATCTTGTTAACACTAGACCAAATATTTTCTATACAGTGAGTGCACTTAGCCAGTTTATGAGTCAGCCGATATAGACACACTAGATTGCTGTGAAGCATGTGTTGAGATACCCATGAGGCACATTTGGACATGGTCTGAGATATGGTTCCATTATTGATATGATATGGAAAGAATATATTGACTCTAATTGGAAGGGAGCACAATGGACAAAAAGAGCACCTTCAGGTGTTGCTTCACTTTGGGATCTTCCATGGTTTCCTGGTGTAGCAGGAAACAAACTTATGTTGCTTTGAGCACAACACAAGCATAGTACATTGAATTAATTATGTCAGTCTGTGAAGTAGTGTGGCTTCACAAGCTCCTTGCAAATTTATCTGAACATGTGCCAGATTCCACCATTATTCATTATGGTAACCAAATTTGTGTGAAGATCTCAGAGAATCTAGTGTTTCATGAAAAATCAAACCACATTGAGATCAAGTACCATTACATCCAAGACATGGTGCAGAGGAAGGAAGTACTGGTGCTATACCTTCCTATAGATGAGCAGGTTGTTGATGTTCTTACCAAACCAGGATGAAGTTCAAGTACTTCCGTGACAAACTTGGTGTGGTAGAGAATGCCTCCATCACTGTGAGGGAATGTTTATGTTTGAATCTTCCTGAGACATTCTCCATATTGTACTCCTCTGTGACTGATTTGAGTTGATATGTGATGACATTTATCTGAGAATGGATAAGTGGGACACTTATCCGACAAGGGATAAGTGCATTTGGGATTATATCCCAACGTCCCATGTGGAGAGAACATGGGGACATGTCAAGGGATTTGACCCTTGATGTCACACACTGTAGGAGTTTACCCTAGTGTTTCTAGAGGGTGTAGCCTCTAGAAGTCCACATGGGAGTGCCATGTGTGACAAACATTCTCCAGATTGTACTCCTCTGTAAATTGAGTTGAGTTGATCTGTGAGGATACTTATTCGAGAAGGGATAAGTGCATTTGGGCTTATAACCCAACGTCCCATGTGGAGATCACATGAGGACATCTCAAGGGAGTTTACCCTTGACGTCACACACTATGGGAGTTGACCCTAGTGTTTCTAGAGGGTGTAGCCTCTAGAAGTTCACATGGGAGTGCCATGTGTGACAAACATTTTGCTACTATGGTGGTTGTGTACCACTGGTGGAGACTACGTGTCTCTGGATAGTAGTTGTGTACTACTATGTAAATATACCTCCCTAGCTAAGAGGGAGTGTTGATGTTTCAACATCGGGTGGAAATTCTCCTAGATTGGGTTGCAGACCAAGGGAGTCATGATACATTTATTATAAAGGTGCACTTGTGGTAAATGGGCCCATACATAGTCCTTCCTTGATCATGACAAGGAATAATATGGACTAGAGGTGCTTGAAGTGCTTTCCAAGTGTCAGTTAGCATCAAGCTAAAATTCACTCATAGGTGTGTACTTGTGGTGAAATATCCTGGTGTGGTCTTTTTCCTAGTCATGGTGATTTGAAAAGGAATGGTAAAGACTCAATATGATATATGATATTACATGAAGATGTAGAGTGAGCCTCATCTCAGAGAGAGTCAATTGGAACAAAAGGGTGAGCCACACAAGGATTTTCTCCTCGGTTCAGGTGGGAGAGAGATGTCTCCCAAGACTAACATACAAGTGTCATGAATCTAGGGTGAAGTTTGTATACTTCAAAGACAAGCTTGGCACAATGCAGAATGTCTCCCTCGTTGAGAGGGAGTGTTGATGTTTGGACAACATCTAGAAGACATTCTATTAGAATAATAATTAGTAATATAATTATTGATTATTAAATATCATATATAATAAGTAAATGATAATAATAAATAGTTACTGATTATTAAAGGGATGCATCCTTTCATGGATGGTCACCATATGTTCCCTATATATGGAAAAATCATCATTGTAATAATTTATCGGTCATATCTCATATGAAGAAAAAAAACAAACACGTCATCACCCTCTTTCCTTAATCGACCATCAACCGTTTCTCTTTGACGAGTCGAACACCTCGCCGAATCGGCTGATGCCCGACTAGTGGCCCATCGAAAAAAATGACACCTCGTTGATTCAGCCGACCCTTGACCATCATCCCATCAACCATCGATGATTTATGTTGGTGATTGAAAACAGTTCGCCAAATCAGATTGATGCCTGACCATCGACGATTTTCCTTGGTCAACTTCAACACTTAGAAATTTTTGGATCAAAATCCGATCAATTTGGGCCCGTTGATCTCCTATCGAAAAATGAGCTTGGCCATTGATCTACCAAAACTCATCCAACTCTGTCAATGTATGACCATCGAACATCGAATGATTCTCTTGGAAAATTTCCAACACTTAGAAATTTCGACCAAATCCTTGATGATTTTGGACTATTGATATCCAAGCAAAGATGATATTGATCGTCCATTGGCTCCAACTCCCAAACGGCTGAAAACAATCTAGACCATTGACCTACTTCAACTTCCCAACCACCAAAATTGAATCTTGATCATTGATTTCCTCAACCTTCCAAATAGCTGAAACCTTATGGATTTTTAAATTTATCATGATGATTCTCAATCGTCGATCTCGAGATCAAAAGCGATCTCAGTCGTCGATTTTATGAACTTTCTTCAACACTACAAATACCATTAAAACAAGAATTTTGATCCTTCGTGGTCGATTTCGACTTTTCAACCTGCATATTTACGCCCCAGGTCATCTCTTTGACTGTCCTGAGGCATTTTCACTCGAATTTACTCACAAATTTGGGAATTCCACTCTAACTTTTATCCGTTTTATCCCAAATTCATCACAGAAAATAACAACGATTTTTTTTCTCAAGTTCACACTGGTTCTTGGCCCATACAAGCCCAATTCTTGAACCAGACGCTTTGATACCATAATGTAACATCCCCCAACCTAACCAAGGGACATTACAATGCAAAATACTCATAAAAATGATTTTTTTTGCTAACTAAATAATTTCCCGTAGCTTACCACTACAGATTACATACATATTTAAATACTGAATGTTAAAATTATTTAGATGCATGTACAACATGCTAAAACAACATGAAATTCAACTATTAAACTCAATTTCAAAAACATATAAATCAATTTGATACACAAAGTTAATGCACAACAAATAAACTCATAATACAAACAACGACAAGATACACCACTTATGTTTTAGAAATAACTGTGCAACCAACTGCTTGGGATGAACCTTCCACCCAACCATATACTTGTTGTTCAAAATCTCAACAACAAGTCACCCCCGAGATGAGGCTAGTAATTCACAAAAGAGGGCGGTCTCCCACTATCCACTCAAAACTTAAAAATCCCACAACCCACTGATATTCTCCTACAACTATCCCAATTCTCCACCAACTCTCTTCCTCTTGACTTGCCCAACACAAGGAATGTACCCATTCACTGATATCAGTCCCTCGAGTGTCCCATTTATTTATCAAGGTCTATCTAACACCATTAACTTGGAATATATCAGCTGAGAACTCTAGGGGACTTGATGCTAGGAAAAACTACTAGCAAACAACAACAAAAACTTGTTGTTATAGTGCAACTCACACAAGAGTTAACTCTCTAGGATTGACAATTTGGATATTAAATCTTCAACTCCAAAACACTCCAACATGCTCTAGAATTCTCTGTCCATGGATGTTCCAGCTCCAAGCTCTCTTCTCTTGCTCTCTACCTCTTTCTCATGAAAAACATTCACTGTCCAAGACTATTGTAGCTACCCATACCAATTTCCTCTCCTTTGGCTTGCTATCTTGACTCACACACTTCCCCAAGTCGATTGTACTCAACCCTCCATGCTCCCAATAACTATGGTATGTGACCACTCACACCCACCCTCTTATATGTATTCAATGATTGGCTTTGGGAACACATTTACACGTCAAAATTCCTCACTTTGATAATGTCACATTCTCTTTGTTGCAAGTGTCACACTTTTGTCACAAGTGTCGTAAATGTCGCATTTTCATTATACATATGTCACATTGTGAATGACACCAAGGAAACACTTGATACATCCTCTAGAACATGTTGGAAGGAGAAACCAAATCATTTGGAAAACTAAACAAAATGTTTTTCCTTGAGAATTGGTCATCTTAATGAACTTTTGGAAGATCAACTCTCCCCTGCTTATATGAAGGAAGCGCTAGTGATCTCTATTCATATAGAAGGGAGTGTTGCAGCATTCTGTTGCCCATTCTAAGGGAGAAATGAATGGTTGAGAGAATCATGGGAAGAAGTCCTCCTTATATCTAAAGAAAACTAGAGATGATTCGAGTTGGTTTGGATCAAACCCAAGATTTAGGATGCATCTAAGGGAGATGCCATAGTTGATGGAGTCATATCCTCAACTTATTCCAAATATAACTAAGGTGGTTGAGCCTCTCAAAGCCTATAAAAGGAGGCATTCTCATGGTGAAGAGGAGGAGAATAATAAACAAAAGTATTATCATTCTGATTGTGGATCTTTCGAGCAAGGGGTTGGACAAGGAGGACTTGGAGAGGTTGTTGCAACCGCATCTACATATTGTAAGTACCTTTTAATGTTCTCATTAATATATGCTTGGCCTATTTCCTTCAAGTTTGTGTATTGTTGCATGTACTTGTCTATTATGGATAAATTTAGTTTAAACTAATCTTGATAGAGTAGGAAGTCTGTGTTTTCTTCGCTATCCATTGGATTGCATATATCACTAAGGAGCTTGGAGATCAAGTTCAATATGGATTAAGCGAGGACAAGCTTCAGAAAAAGGCACATCATACTTTCTTCCTCTTTTTACTTTGACTAGTTTGACTAGATTTAAAGGGATGTTAGTGTCCATTTTCATCTTTTTGTCTTGGTATTAGGGGTCTAGAATCCAAGAGGATATTCACCTGTGCATAGGGGAATTTTCCTATAAGAAAAATTGGCGACTCCACTAGGGAGAGAAGCTTTTAGTTTTGGTTTATTTCCTTGGTTTTGTATTTGATTTTTGCCATATTCAGATCCTGTTTGATGTTTTTATCCTTCTATACATCTGTTTTCATTACTGAAGTTGTCTCACAAAGACTGCTGATCGAACTTCTTCAGTTTTTAATTTTCTGGGTTGTTCCCAAATTTTCTCAGAAACTCGTGCCCTCTCTTATTACAGCCAGAGAATTGATTGCCTGATCGACACTCCCCTATAGTGTGTTAGGGAGTGTTGTAGTGCTCTGGTGCTGTTATAGCCAGAGCGCCCATTTTTCCTCATCTTGAAAAATTGCCGACTGCCTTTTTACTGGGTGTGATTCTTGGGTATTTCTCTTTAACTCAGATCTTGTTCTATCAGTTTATGTCTTCTATCAGGCATGAAACTTTCTTCTTTTAAACTTTTTGATATTTGATTGGATTTTATTATATTCCCTTGTTGCGAAATCACCGTTTTTCTTCAGATTTTGGGTTCATTTTGATGTTTTTTCATTCATATGATTGATTAAATATTGTTGCAAGGAAACTCAAGGATTTCTTTACTGTTTTTGGAAACATTAGTTTGTTTTTTTGTCTCTTATTGACTGTTGTGAGAGTGCCTTTGGTTTGTGTGATTTTTTCTTCCCATTGTCTAAAGTTGCAATAATGAAAATTATTTTTATTATTGACATAATAAGAATTAAAAAAATCATTTAGTTCATTGGTTTTTGGATACCGGAAAATATTTCATTATAATTTAGCACTTAAATGGATTTTTTTTGAAAAACAATTGCATGAATTTTTTTCATTCTTGTGTTTGGTAGTGAAAGAAAGAAACTCTTCTCCTTCCCATAAATAGAAGTTCATCATAATAAACGTTTTCTTATCATTCTTTTACTTCTTTGGGATTCGAGTCGCAACATCATTAGTTTCACTCTCATTCCCCTCTGTGTAAAGAACAAACACTAAAATCAATGCTAATTAAAAATCAATCTAGAAACATTTTTTTTTTAGATTCTTTACACCAACAATAGACTAGGACTAGCACTTTGGATTAGGCTGTGAGAATAAATCTCCTAAGCATTCAAGAAAAAATTAGAATCTTGTGATAGGGAGAGTAAATCCAATTTTCGTATAATCATAGCTAGGATCCCCCTCTCACACAGGGGTTATGCACGAGGTCGCGTTTGGGAGAGAAACAAATATTATCCCTCTGAGGCTTAAACCGTTCATAGTAGTTAGATCATATATTGGGGGTTCTTCTTGAGTTCCAACTGTCTTTATTTGGTATCAATGCTTCATGAATTTCGAATCCGTTCGGGGTCCTCTGGAGTTCTACTGGTCCACTTTTCCTTAGTTCTCTTGAAGGATTTCAGACTTGTCATCCTTCCCATACGTTTGGACTCAAGTGTCGATTATACCCTCCCAGAGGATCACTGCGAGTTGGTGACCTTAGTAGCCATAATATTTAGGGTCCTCACATGAGGTGACGATGAAGGGAAGTATTCACTGTACCTAGAACAAACGTTGGTAAAAATAACTCAGGCTCCTTGGAGGGTAAATCCACAATTATTGTGTGGAAGCTGTTGAGCGCTCAACACACCCTAAAAGGTTTTTGAATTTTTTTCTCTTTTGGGTACCACTTGTTTTATTTTTTCTTCTTCTTTCTGAATTGAGTCCGTTGTGTAGGGATCATTAATTTTTGTTTCTATGTATTATTATCGATCACATTCGGATTTATTTGGACCTGTTGAATTGAAAATTTTTTCTCTAAAAAGAACTTGGCATTTTAACTAAGAATTCACAACTAAAATTGTGACCCACGCACCTATTTTCAACATCGGTGAAATCTGAGCAGTAAAATGACTATGTAGCAATGATAATCACTGATTGCCGATGTATCATTGGAATCAGGAAAAAATGAAGCAGGAGTGCGCTGATTGCTAACTATGTTCGTGAAGAAGTTTTCAGAAAATCACCGATATCCCATTGGCGTCAGAGAAATATGAAAGGGAAAAACACTGACATGGGCCATAATGAACCTCCAATAACCGATTACTGATGCATTTTTCAGAGTCGGTGAGATCCCAAAGATTTAAATTGTGGAAATTTTGCATTGACACATTGCCGATCACCGATGCATTTTCGACATCGACAAGTTTCGAGGGGGGTAATTTGGGAACACTTGTTTAAACATATCGGCGATCACCGATCCTCGATACTTCTTTGGCATTGGCAGGATAGGGCCTATTTTTCAAAGCACATATCTAACAAAAATCTTCGATTTCGAATAAACTCTTAGGCAAAGGAGCCAAATTCAAATGCCACGTGTCTTTGCTGCATAGGAATTTCGTATGGCCCAGTTTCATCCTAAGTCACCTTAGATTTCCCCATGTCCTAGTCGTACTTCCAGGTCAACATTTCCACATCAGCATTGTATGACCAGATGGATCGAAATCATATATTTTTCCAAGATGTATCAACGAACATTGTCTAAAAAAATGCCGACCCCTGATCCACTCATTTAAATTAGCAGAATGATGGGACGTTTTCAGCACAAAATAAGATCGGATTCTATCATTTAATAGTCCAATTAATGTTTTTCTCCACATACATTTCTGCCCTATGCACCAACCGAATAACGAGAATTTTAAATTGCTGATGAACCACAATGCAGCCCACTCCTGCTCCGCCAACCTACGACTACATTTAATCCCGAGCATAATGCGGATCTTGGTGACAGATTGTGTAAAACTGCATTTATGCCCCAAATTGAAGAATTGATGCGACAAGGTAACTATTCTCTGTGTTTAATTTACTAATATAGTTTCAAACCCCAACATTCTATACACAAGTTTCTCATTCTCAGAGTAGTCAAAGAAGCAAAAAGAGCGTCTCAAGAGTTGCACTCGATTCTCAGAATTTCAAAACCAAGTTAAGCTAGTGTGAAAAAGAGGTATGTATTGATTTTATCATTTCGAAGGTCACATTTTATTTATATATCAGTATCATCTCTGCAATACAGTGTCTAACTCTGCTCTTTCTGCACGAAAATGCCTCCAAGGAAGCCAATGACCAAACCCTCGCCAAGGGTCAATTTATGAAATTCTAGAGTGCCCAAACAAGTAAAAGAGGCAAGCGTGCTTAGGGAATGTAATGTTTTGATCATTATTAATAATAAATACATCACTTGATGCTAGAAAAACAAGGAAATGAGTTATAGAGGGGCTCCGATTCCACAAGAGAGGGGGATTGAGAGGATAAGTGTGTATTTTATATTTTTATTTACCCATTTTTGTTTTAATGGAGAATATTAGTTACATGAGATTCTTGGGGGAAGTCCATGTGGTTATTTAATTCTAATAAATACATAAACCCATTTTTGGTCTGTTTGTGGGTTCACTCACCCACTCACTCATTGTTCATTTTTCATTTTTCACACTGTCCATTCTATTCTCTCTCGATTATTTCTTTTACCCACTCTTCATTTATCATTAATTTTGATCTTGGCTTGGGAAAGAAAAACAAATTGTGGAGAGGAGCCATGGTTTTGGTTGGAAATAATGACTGCTGGTTTATTCTAGCCATGAATTAATGCCTGCATGTATGAGATGAATTGACATGTGTTAAGTTTTTCCCATAGCTGCGAATCATGAGAGTCCCAACATGGAGCTTCTTGACCAGATGCACTGAAGCCTTGGAAGGAGGTGGACAACTTGAGGGACTACGTGGAAGAGAAGGGGGTCCATTCTCTTGGGTTGTGCAGGTTGGGTAGAAGAGATATGGTGTACTTTGGGTTGTTGTGTGTGATGAGAACCCTATGAGAGATTGATTGCTGACTGTTTTGGAAGCTAAGTGACACTCTGGAACCATCCTTGTGGATTCATAGCCCTGGATCAGGGGTGACATTGTTGTTGACACTTGGAACAATAGTGTCTACGGTTCAATGGAACATCCTTGGTCTGCAGCTAGTTGGTGATTCATTTCATTAAAGATAAGTGTTCTCTATCATGTGTTTCTTTGCTTATACATTTATTTCCACTGTGTATTGATTAATATCTATGATATGTGCATTTTTGAAGTGCCTGATTGCTAGTTATTTCTATGTATGGCATGTTTAAATATTCTTTATATTGCAACATGAATCTTGATCTCTGCATGTGAATATTTCATGCCTCTTAATTAATTAAAAAATTATTAGAATAACAAATTAGTTCAGAAACAATCTTGAATTAGCGTGCCCAACCTGTGGGTGGTTGGGTACATTACATTAACATTTTTGGAACATGCATAAGCTAGAATAAATCTGATTGCTTCCGATTTTGAAACTGGGGAAAATATCTCATCAAAATCTATACCTTCAACCTTAGCGTATCCTTTACACACAAATATTTCTTTGTTCCTAGTATCCTGTCCAATCTCGTTCAATTTGTTTATGAAGACCCACTTTGTATCAATCACATTCTTTTTCTTTGACCTTGGAACCAGTTCCCAAGTGTCATTATTATCTATCTGATAACTCTTCATCCATAGCTTTGATCCAATATTCATCCTTACTGTATTCTTCAAAACTACTTGGCTCAATTGTGGATAATAGTGCTAGGTGTTGTTGTTCAGGTGAACGTATTCTTCTTCGAGTGTCAACTCCTGCATATTTATTTCGAATGATATGTTCTGGAGGATGATTTTTCTGCACTCATCTACTAGGTGTCTTTGGAGGTACCTGAAGATCTTGTTGTTCTTGCTTTTCTTATGTCTACTCTTCTTCTTCATCTGATTCTTCATCTACTTCTTCTTCTTTCAAATATTCTTCGTGATCCCGGTCCACCAAATATTTGTTTCTTTCTTTTATCTTTCATCCATCTGTCTCATCAATCATCAAATTGATTCTTTCCACTATTCCGTTGAGTCTTAAATTGAAACATTTGTATGATTTTTTTTGCTTTAGTACCCAACCATTATTCCTTTATCAACTCGAGAGTCAAAATTTTCAATTTTGCCATATTCTCTATTGATCTAACTTTTTCCTACAAACACTATGAAATGATTCACATTTGCAGGTATTCCTTTCCAAATATCATAGGGGTTCTTATAATTTTTATTTATGAGCATTCCACTATTATGGATATGAACTACTATATGTACTACTTGTACCCAAAATATGTCTTTCAACTTGGAGTCTTTCAACATGGTTCTTGCCATTTCCTGCACTGTTCTATTCTTACTTTCGACAACTCCATTTTGATGAGGTGTCCTAGATGCTGAGAACTATCTATTTATCCCATGTTCGCTACATAAATCTATGAATTCCTTTGATGTAAACTCTCCTCCATTGTCTGATATCAAACGCTTGATTTTTTATTCTGTTTTAGTTTCAACCATTTCCTTGTATATCTTGAAGTGTTCAAATGCCTTTGACTGCTTCCTAAGAAAGAAAACCGATGTAATCCTTGTGTAGTCGTCAACTAGTAGCATAAAGTACAGTTCTCCATTCAATCCCTTTGTTTTTATTGGTCCACACATATCTGTATGTACAATCTCTAGTGATTTTTTGTGGAGTATTCCTTTGATTTGAATTTGGTCCTAGTTTGTTTTCCCTGTAGACAATGCTTGCATATAGTTTTTGTTGTCTTCGAGATATCGATAATTTCTCTTACTGCTTCCCTTTTTTTGATTTTGATAAGATTATCAAAATTTATGTGACCCATTCTTTTGTGCCAGAGCCAACTTTCATCATCCTTTCCTAGGAAACATTTTCCATTTCCAATTTCATTTAGTACATATATGTTGCTTGGAGTTTTTTAAGCTGTAGCCAACAATGTTCCTGATCCTGCTTCCCTTATCTCATATTTCTTTGAGTCAAACATAAGTTTGTGTCCTTGATCACACATTTGACTTAAACTTTGCTAAATTTTACTTCATGTCTTCGACCAATAATACATTTTCTGCCTTATCATCCTTGCTTCCAAGCTTGATTGTACCCTTTCCTATGATTCTAGTTGAGTTGTCATTTCCAAATGAAACCGATCCATCTCTTTCCTTTTTCAGAGTTATAAATCTATCCTTAACACCTATCATGTGCTTTGACAAACCACTATCAACATACCATCCACATTTCTTATGTTGGGCTTGTAGAGCAAGCATGCATTCTTCAGTGCTGAATTGATCTTGCTTCCTTACCCATATCCTTTGTGGTTCTTTCTTATGACTATTGATATTCTTCTTTGGCTCCCTTGGAGGAATAGTCAATCTGCAATCTTTGGCCACGTGACCAAAATTGTTTCATTTGTAGCATTCTACTTAATTAATCAAGGATTCAAATCTGTTGTAGTTTTTGCTATGTGCTTCATGAGGCCTTCTTGGATAAGAATTTATTGTGTATCCTTCATAGTTGCTTATACTCTTGATATTGGATCTACAATTCACATCTTTGTGCCCAAAGTTATTGCATGAATAACATAAACCAAGAAAAAGAGTTTGATACCTGGGGGTGCGAGATATTCTAAATGGTTCTTCTCTTCTGAATCCTTCTTCTTGATGCATTTACATTTCTCACTGCTACTAATTCTGAATTCTAAATCTTCTAGGTGGTGCAGTGTCTCTGTAATACTATTCTTGGATCTTCTTTACTTGTTCACTTTTAGGATATCCTTTGACTATTTCTACATAACTTCTTTGTTCTGCTTCTTGTTCTGTTGTTTTTGAGCTCAAGCCTTTCTCTCTCTGGTTGTATCCTAGTCCATATTTGTCATAGTATTCCCTTTGACTACTAATGATCACATCCAATATTCTGGTGTTGTTCTGCTGCATGTCCTTCATTTGAAGATATTTTATTAGAGTGACTATTTCTACTTCCAATCCTTCTATCATCTTGTCCTTCTCTTCCAACTGATTTATGAGTGCTTCTTTAGTTATTTTGTCTTCTTCTACTTGGATTTTTAATTTCATGATAATTTGTTTGACCTCTTCTGAGTTGGAATTATGAGAACATTCTTTCCTCTTTAGTTCTTCCTTGAGTCACTTGATTATATTTCTTTCATTCTTTAGCTCTTCTATGACATTGATCAATTATGCTATGAGATCAACTTCTACTTCTTCTGTGGAATATTCTACTTCCATGAAGATTACTCTTTTTGTATCACTATCACTGTATTCATCCTCGTTTGATGAGGAACTGTCTTCCTTGGTGAAAAAACTTTACTTGAAGAATTTCTTTTTTGTTTCTTCTACCCTTTTGATTTTTCTTTTTCTTCTTAGGGTATTCTTCTTCATCACTTTCCTTATTCTTATGGGGACATTTAGAAGAAAAATGACCAATAACAACACAATTAAAGCATTTCAATGGAAACATACCTTTGTATTTACCAATTCCTCTTTGTGACATTCTTACAAATTTTTCCATTTCTTCATCTTCCTCTGAATCATTGTTACAACTACAATCTGACTTTGGATTTTACTTGCTTTTTTTCTTTTTCTTCTTGGATGCTTTGAATGTTGCTTACTTTGTGAATGGGTTCTCTTGTTTTGTTCTCATTTTATAGGAGGCGAGTATCCCATGTAGCTCGTCCATGATCAAAGTGTCTATATCTTTTATTTCTTCTAGGGCTGAAAAATTTCGATCAAATATCATAGGTAGAGACCTTAGTACCTTTTGAACGATGACCAGTTCCTTCATCTCTTCTCCCAGACATTTAATAGTATTCACTATTTCATCAACTCACATAAAGTAGGCTACAATGTCTTCATTTTACTTCATATTCAATTGTTCGAACTTATCTCTAAAGGTTTGGAGTTTATCTCCCTTGAATTTATCATATGCTTCATAAATATTTTGAAGCTTATCCTATAGGTTCTTTGCAGAATCACAACGCATAACCTTAACAAATGTTGAATTAAAAAGACTGTTTAGAATAGTAACTTTATCCTTTGAGTTGTTTTCTTCAAGTTTATTTCCATCCTTATCTGTGTTGCACAAAATTGCAAGTAGTCAGTGCTCCCTACATGTATCGTGACAAGGGACTAATCGCCTCTCGTGGATCCTTGAAATCTAGCGGTGGTGAGTTTACCAATCACCTGCGGGTTTTCGTGTAACAAAAGCCATACTACCAACAAATGGTATCAAATATAGAGGTCACAAGTTCGATACACACTTGGATCACACTAAGGGGGATATTATTGCATGAAATTGCAATTAGTCAGTGCTCCCAATGTGTATCGTGACCAGGGACTAATCGCCTCTCGTGGATCCTTGAAATCTGGCGGTGGTRAGTTTACCAATCACCTACAGGTTTTGGTGTAGTGACAACTGTACTACCAACAATTTGTTGGGGGATTTTTTGGTGCTTTATATCCATATACTACTGCTCACCATACATCAAATCCTTTTGAATGAAAAAATGTTTTCATCCTTATACTCCAGAATCCGTAAGTCTGACTGTAAAATAATGGTGCTCCAATCTTAATGTATTCCATGATCTCCTTCCAGTGGTTAGACTGCTTCTTGAAGGACATTATTTGATACCAATTGTTGGAATATTGAGGGGGGGGGGTGAATAAGTATGGGCACTTTTATTACTTTTAACCACAATGTATATTCTTCAACAATGTTCAACAATTTATCTTTAGCATTCAATATATATCATTGATAGTATAAGCATAAGTAGTATTGCATGAAAAATATCACATCAAATGCAAAATACACTAKAATTTACGTGGAAACCCAAATGGGACAAAACCACATAATGATTTTCTTATATGTAAAAAGAATACATTCATTGGAAGCATCAAATTCCCAATTTTCCAACTACAACCGGAAGGAGGCTACAACTCACTAATTCTCAGGATCTAACCTGAAGGAATCTACAACTCTCTAATTTACCAGCTACAACTGGAAGGAGGATCCAACCCCCTAGTTTACAAGCTCTGACCTGAAGGAAGCTCCAACTCCCTGATTCTTCGGCACCAACTGGAAGGAGGCTACAACCTCCTTTCCTTGCTCCATCTTTCCACCCTGAAATATAAGTGTAGACTCACTATCACTACCGCTAATACTATCATTGCCATCGATGATCAACCAATCATCCAAGATGTCATTGATATACCTTGATCAACCAAATGTACCTAGATCCACTCACATGGATACCAAAACCATCACCAATATGTATCATGCATCAACGAGACATGCCTCTCAAGAATGTACCATACCGTCATCAATATGTAACCCTCAAAACATGCATATAAATATACCTGTAACTCTGTAACAGACTTGGTGTATGTGATCACAAACATGCATACTTTCCTCAACTTCAACAACAAGAGAATATCATCTTCATCAAACTTTACATAAGTCTCATGGGACTAGTTTTAGATTAGTCACAAACCCTAACTTTCAACAAGCTTAACTCTGTACCTATACTGAATTAAGGTATGAAACTTGTACCCAATATTATTCAATATCGTCTCTACAATTCCTCCAAGTTTCACTTCTTGGAACATCCGAGAAAAGGAGTTATAGAAAAATGGTTGACCTTACTGAATTTTGGCTTATTCTAGAGAGAGAACTTGTAGAGCATGCCACATGCAGAATATTGGATATCTATATCTTAGAACACATCCTCACAAAACTTCATCCTCCCTTGGAATTTCTCTATTCTTCACTTCATCTTCCCTCTGAAACTCACCTTAGATCTCCTTGGTTACCTCGGATAACAATCACTTTCTTGCTTAGACAGATCTTCAATAAACTTGTGTGTGCTAAATGAGAGGCTCTTGATGTGTATTTATACTTTTCCAAGTGACTTCTTTACTTAATTTTAAGGCATACTTGTTACTTCTTATTTACAACAGTTTTACCCTTTTTCCTCATTTTGGGTTCAATTAATAACTTCTTGTTGCAACCATTTATGGGATTGTTAACCATACTTTGGGGCTTCTTAACCATACTTTTGGTCTTCCATATTCAAGAGGGAATATCTCCTCAACCGTGAGGAACTACATGGATTACCACCTATAAATAGAAATAGCATGATGAATAATATCCATCCATGAGTGATTTACCTTCATTTACTCCGTCCTTCATGGCCTAATGCCATGATCAACTAAAGGATCCTTAACCATGCTTAGGGGTTTCTTATAGACTTATTCAAAGTGTCTTCCCATGAGGGCCATGCTTAGAGCTACTCCATAAGGGGACCACTTTGTAAACTTATCTAAATAGACCCATCACATCAGTTGACATCAATCCACTACTCATTGACATCAATGACAACCAACTGTCCAAGAATCCCCTCTTTGACATTGATGGAAACACTAATGGCATGGAAACACTTATGCTCCCACTGTGATCATTTCTCCCCCTATGACCATAGCTCCCCCTGTCTTTATGCATCTATTATTTCTCTCTGTTTCCATGCATCTATTCTTTCTCTCCCCATTTGGCATCAATGGAAAAGGGTAATCCTCATTGGGGCTTCTCCCCCTGTTTGAGCTGTTCTTTGGGCTGCTCCCCCCGTCTGAATTGTCCTTTTACTCTGTGTGGTGCTTCCTCGTGTAAATCCATCACATATATGAAAATAATTCAAAAATCACCGTGGGAAAGAAACTACTCCAAGTTTCTGTTGAATATACTCAAAGGCCTCCCTTGGAAGGGGTTTGGTGGAATGGTTTACTAAATCCATATATTTACTAAAGCCATGGTTCGGTTTCTACACCCTTTTTTAAATTGCTGATGGAAATCCTTTGTAAAGGAAAAAACAATTCATTTCCCTTGTAATTCACCATCATTTCCAACATCATAATCATACTATTCATCATAAATGGGTGAGTCAAAATCCTTTGTATTTTGTACAACATGATGATCATAATAAAAAAAAAATCTCTTGATCTTTCTGAAGTGGTTTTTGAATGGCATGTATTTCATTATGATTTAGGGAAAATAATTCATCATTCGTACGATGATGCTCTTCTTGAATAAAAAATTTCTTTAAAGGAATCCAATATAGAAACATGATCATGTTACATCCCAAAAGTTGATTGTATATAGTCTTTAATAAGTAGTTAACCTTCACAAGGATCTAGATCATAAAAATATTCATCATGTTGATAACTCAAATCATCTACATCATAAAACCTATAAGAGGCATTTGAACAATTGTCACATGTATCTCTATCTTTGCTAGCTTGGAAAATTCCTTCATTAGTAAACTCATTTTCCGCCTCATTTTTATAAGAAAAATATTTTCTATGATGAAAACTTGACTCAAATTCTTCATTACATTCCTTGCTAATACTTTTTGAATAACATAAATGAGTTTGATGATAAAAATCAACCCGCTCATTGGTGCTAGTATATATTTTGAATTCAATATGCTCACAACAATATTCAAAAAAAAATTTAGCTGTGAAAATAATCTTACAATGTTTATGAAAACATGCATGAAACTTTCTTAGTGAAGAAATACTAGAAGAAGGTAGAGATTGGTACCATTGTCTTGCATCACCTTCCAAGGAATACATGAAAATATTCACAAGGACATCTTCGTGGTGAATATTAAACTGATCCATACACTCATGAAACATGATGAGGTGTTGTGCAGGATGATCATCCTCATCTCGTCTAAATCTGGGAAGACAGTCTACCCACTCATCCATAGTAGGAACAACATTTGGAAAACCAGGAACAATAGAAAATTCAAATGGAGTAAACCTCACAGCTATTATAGCATTCATCCGAGTATCAAATTAATTTGACATTATGAACTAGTGGAGTCACCATTGGATTCTTCAATCATGGAGTCGTCAGGTGAATGATCTGTATTCAAATTTTGTGTCTAGTTCTTGTTCACAATCAAGAAATAGAACTATAGTTTCTCGTTCACCCAGAGAAAAATAACTTTGTGACTTCGCTCCCTGAAAATGGCGCCAAAATATGTTAGCAATATATATTTCTCTTGACTGCAAAAGAGAAATTCCTAGCACATATTGAAAGAGAATTTGATTCTTTTTGGTTGGTGAATTGGATTAACGGAGATTGGGATATAAAATCAAAGATAGCTCTCAGAATCATACACTACATCCATGGATTAAAGGAAAATTAACACAATGTGCAGACACTTTTAATCAAAGAGTGAAAGAGGGAAGAAATGGGAAACACATGTATGAATATATCAATATCGCAAGTTGTTCAATTAATAAATTCACAAGGTTGAATATCCAATAACTATAAATGTTTTCCAATTACGAACATAAACAATTGAATGAAACTTATGAAGTATAGGAAATCACATCAAGGATTTACTGCTTAAGAATCTATAAATCACATACCATTAAAGTATTCTAAATCACAATCATCTCATTCAAATAAGAAGAAAAAGGTGTGAAAATATGGAGAGAAACAATTTGATATTGAACTCACAAGAATATTCAATAATGAAAACATAGCCATTATAAATTCTGTAGTTTTGAATACAAAAAATATAACTTTCAGACCAATGGCCAGAAACCTAGTATCGACCCCCCCCAAAAAAATCTGTTTTCCATTTTGTTCTTTATAGCTACAACATTAATTAAAAATAGATCTAAGATCCAAAATAAATGGATCAAACCCTATACTGGAAATAAAAATAGCATATATCAATATCATTTTTCACAATTTGGAACATAAAATATGATATTCGGTTCCAGATCCACTTTTTAATGTTTTCTTTGACCATCTCATATATTTGAGCTAGATCCATTCTTTGGAACATAGAATAATTTTGGAAGGAGAGAAACATATAGTTGAGGGTTGTCAATAGGGTTAACAAATTTCTAGATATGCTAGAAATTCAAAATTTACAAAACAATGAGAAACTATTATTTCCAGAATTCCCAATAACGCTTTTGAATTTTCGTGTATGTAGGTCGTTATAGCAAGTTCTAATGCAGATTTCAGTAGCACTATTTTCCTGCAGATTTAAAACTCTTCTATGTTTAGTCTCCATAACTATTTCCAGGCTTGCTAATTTGAATGCCTTGCACAATAGAGATTAACTCTCATAAATATATGTCTGTAAAATATAATGAGGTTTTTCTTCTGTCACAAGAAATATGAAAACTCGAACCTCAACCAAGGAATAATATTGAAGTTCCATTGGTGTCCTCAAGCTATCATCTAAGTATTTAGACATGGGCTTGGGACTATATCACTTTCTTTATATTTCCGGGATTTGGATGCTTCTCCTTTCTCAACTTCTTCGAATGTGAACAACCATAGAAACTTCAGCCTTAATCCCTATAGGGAAGCATCGAAATGGTTGTTGTTACTGTTGCTCATAATTGCAAGGGATCTCTCTTAATGCTTGTGCAAACTTTAGTTGTGTGTCTATGGGAAATATCCCACATACAGTAGGAAATATGTTTTCCTATTCTTTTAATACGTACCCAACCACCCACAGGCTGGGAACAATACCTCCTCAAGCCCCATCTCTCATGGAATCATAGCCCCATATCTCTTTTTTCCTTATCCATCTTTCATCCAACAATGTATTTTATTAATGTATATGAAACATTACATTTCCTAGAAACTCTGGCCCCTTTTCAACTTTACCGGCTCACCAGCCTAAGTCACAATTAAATAATACATTCTAGTTCATAAGGGTTAATACCAAGGTGTTACATCTGTTGGACAACTGGGGGGGGGTGAATCAGTTGTTACCGTGCTTAAACAATTATGCTTATTTTAAACTCTTTGTAGAACACTTAATGACAATCACAATAATGCAAGGAGGTAAGCAATATAACATTCAACATCAGTCACACATATGAAATATAAAGAGACAGATATTTCTTGAGGAAACCCATAAAGGGTAAAAACCTCTTCTTCTTGGTATGATAAGTAATCTTTACATTCTGTACAGTATCATACATATGAGATCCAACTCATTGTGAGGCTACAACCTCTATTTTCCAAGCTGCAACTTGCTGAGAGAACCAACTCTCTGTTTTCTCTAGCACCTACTAGAAGGAAGCACCAACTCCTTGGTTTCTATAGCACCCACTAGAAGGAAGAACCAACACCCTGGTTTCTCTAGCACCCACTAGAAGGAACCACCAACTCCGTAAGTGTTCCAACACCAACTGGATGGAAGCACCAACTTCCAGTCACACATACACCAACCTGTATAACAGAGAACAACAATTCTCCCTTGCACCACCCTGCCACCCTGGTTTCTCTGGCTGCAACTAGATGGAAGCTACAACTCCCTGTGTTCAAGCACCCACTTGAACCTCTGAGGACAAAAGTCCTCCCTAGCACCTCCCTACCACCCTGATTATAAATATTTTCTACTGAAACTTATTACAATGATTCAATAGTTGTCATTGGATTACTAGGCTTATCACTGTTCTGCTATGTTGCTCTGCTCTCTTGTATCAATGTCTATCTGTCTGCATCTTCTTACGCTTTCTAATCTTCTATTTTTCTCTACAAGTGCACCTCAACCTTCTTTTACTGTCTCAGTTATGCATATCTGTTCTTTGCTTCTATTGTGCTTTATGCTCTGTGTGCCATGTCCCTTCTATGCACCATTCATCTTCTGTGCCTTTTAGCTGTTGCACTCTGCCTCCTTCTACACACCTGAATCACTCTCAACAACAACAATCATCTTTTTTTTTTATGCATTCTTATAGTCTCTGTGCACCTTGTGCATGCTATATGCACAATCCTTTAGCATTCTCACTCTGCACCATTGTTCTCCACATCGGGATATTCACTGCCACTCCACATTGCCACCGCTTCACTCCCTCGAGCATCAACACACTCTTTCTGTTCTACATGTTCTCCTTGTGTCAAGTCCTCTTCCTGATCATCATGGAAATTCCTCAGCTTTTCTGGCAGTTATACCCATACGTTCATCATCACTGGGTGTTATGCTGAGATTCCTTAGCCTCTCCAATAGTCGAGACTCTTCGTCTTCTCTGTCACAGTCGAGATCATTCCCTCTCTTGCAGTTCCAGGCTCCAACAGTCTTACATCTGTCAATAGCCTCTATGAACAATCTTCATGCCACTGGAAGATGCCTCAAGACTCTTCATCTTCTTTGGTGATCACCCTGAAGTCTCTTCGAGTCCTCTGGCAGAAACCATCAGTCGTTTATGGCAGTTACACTGTGAACCTCCAAGAAAATGCATCAATAATTGAATCGTAACTGATTGATTAACTGTGAAGAGAAACAATAGCCCTTCGATCAGATTTCCAAGTATCCAACACCGTTGGATTACAAGCACATGGTCTCGCGTTGATTTCGCCATTTCGCATTTCGACATTTCAACATTTCGACAATTCTTGTGATGAGATATCTTGACGCTCCATGTCACGATCTCTGAAATGGAGCTTGGTTGCACTATCTCCTTCCTCCATCTTCTGCATATGTGACCACTGGCTGTGACCACAACCTTATTCGAAACTGCATTTTGCAATTTTGCGTTTCGCGAATTTGTTGTGAGTCACTTTGACTCTTCCAACTCCCGATCAAAAAATGGAGCCTTGCAACTTGCAAGCTCCTTCCTTCACATGCCCATAGTTGCGACCAAGCGTTTATCCATAAAGTGATTTCGCGATTTCACATTTCGGCATTCCTATGGAGAAGTATATAAACACTCCAACTCCCTGTATCCGAAACCTACACCAAAAGGTGTTTTTCGCATTTCGACATTTTGGCATTCCTGTGGTGAAGTGTTTCGACACTCCAACTCTTGGTATCTGGAACTCTGAAATGGAGTCAGATAAACTGTCTTGTATTTTGGAATTTCGCATTTCGACATTTCTGTGATGCAGTGTTTCGAAACTTCCAACTCCCGGTATCCGGAACTCCAAAATGGAGTCAGATCAACGGTCCGGTATTTCAACGTTTCGCATTGCGACATTTCAAAATTTCTGTGATGAAGTGTTTTGAGACTTCCAACTCCCGTTATTCGGAACTCCGAAATGGCGTTAGATCAACGGTCCAGTATTTCAGCGTTTCACATTGCGGCATTTCAACATTTTTGTGATGAAGTGTTTCGACACTTCCAACTCCCGGTATCCAAAACAAAGTTTAACTTCTGATACACCTCCAACTCCCGATATCCGAAACTGGAATCTTTGTTGATGTGCCTGTTTCGGGATTTCGGTGTTTCACATTTCGCAACTTCAGGACTCTTGTGATGAAGAGTCTCGACTCTTGACTCCTCCAACTCCCGGTATCTGAAACTCCGAAATGGAGTTTACACTTCTGATCTTTCCATGCCATCATCAATGCTGATCTTCCTTGCCTTCCTGTTTTCCATAAAATGAACAAGCACACTCTTGCACTCTGCGTGCACCTTTGCACTATCTCTTCTGGTATTCATGAGCTTGCTCTGCTGCGTCTCCCCAAAATACTTCTGGTTCCCACCTGGAACATTGTACCTATACTCAAGCCATCATTGTTGCTGTACTTGCCATCAATGATAAGCATACACTGCCTGTAAAACATGCCAACAACATCACCCTCCCCTTATTTTGGCATTGTCCTCACTGCACAACATCATTCCAATGTTATTCAAATTACAAATCTAGGCTCTTTGGACTTAATCCACATAGGTAATCTAGCCAACTCTTATATACATAGGCACTCTGGCCTGAAATTAAATATGTATACATAGGCATTCCGACCCAAAACATGTATAATGATCTTAAGAATTTATATTTCTGGCAACAGTTCCAATCAACAAGCTCTCCTTCCCTCTCAGCCCCACACAACCCAAATAAATTGACCCCTTTATCTGCCATGCAGTCCCTTAGGTTGTTCCACTTCTCTCTAGGGATCCACTGCACTCGTCCAGGAAGTTTCAGAGTTGTGGCTTCAAGAAATCTAGATGCAACAAGTCCACTAGACTTTGTTCATTCCATTCCTTCATCATTCAACTTCTCCAACATCACCTTCTTCTTTTCCCTCATAGTCTGGTACTTTTCTAGATCCTCAACGTTCATCATTTTCCTACAACATTTCGAATCAACAAGCATTTCAATTCACAATTTTGTGCATAAAAATATTTATTTTGTTCATAATTTAAGAGTAATTTTTTCATAATCTAGTACAATACTTATCTGTGCGGTTCATGGATTTGCATCCATATGGCTGCCTCGTTAACTTGGCTCACTTCGTTTCTTGACATACCCATTGTGTTCATGATCCCAATCAATAGTTTACATGAAATATCAAAGTCTCCTCTTCCTTGTGGTCACTCACTTTCCAGGCCTAGGCTCAAGCATCCCCTTCTCTACTATATAGTCCCTCAGGTGATCCAACATTCTTTTCCAAGGATTTCTTGCACACAAATAGTTCTAGGGACACAGGGTTCTCATGTCACAACGATATCCTTTTCCATGCTTTCTAGCTTGCATATCCAACATCTCGTCTGTATTATACACATACAGTCATCATGAGATATCACTATAATAATTTTTTTAATCATACTTGTCAAATATGTTTTATACAAGAAAACAAGTTTTTTCCAAGCATGATCTTTCTGCTCATAATGTTTGGCTCTATAGTTGTAGATATAAATATTCCTTATGGGATTACATCCCTGCCATATCCAAGACCATTCTACTTGCAATTTTCTCAACCTTTCATTCGACCACACAAACTGTTAGCATAACATACAATTTGTAATTATTAATTTCTGAAAATAATTTTATACAAGAAAACAAAATTCCCATGCATGAATTTTTTGTTCAAAATGTTTGGATTCTACAATTGTATATATCAATATTCCATATGGATTACATCCCTGCCATATCCAAGACCATCCTACTTGCAATTTTCTCAATTTACATTCATCCAAATCAATTTTTCAGTACTTATTAAATTATAATTCCCAAAACTATTTTATATAGGAAAAATAAAATTTCTAGACATGAGCTTCTGCTCATAAGAATTGGTTCTTGTAGCAATAGGCATTGGTCTTCTTTATGGGTTTACAACAATGCCATATCCAAGAACCTTTCTTCCTGCAATTTCAACAATCCTCAACCAAAGTATCTCATGTACAAGATATATATAGTTTCATAGTAACGATTCAAAACAAAATCACAAAGTGATCTCATAATTGCTTACAACTACAATTCAATCACTTCTATTCATCCAACTATCAATTGGAATTAACTCATCATTACATACACATGTATTATCAACCAATATTTTCTTTCTTCTATCTAGAAATATTTTTATCGCGTTATCCCCTCAACATAGATTTTCTATAATTTGTCATTATGTAACTTCTTTAACCTACAACTTTCTTGTTGTAATATCTAACAATTCCTTAAGGGTTTTCAACTTTATGAGTTACAAATGCTCACATCATTTCATCTATTAGCATAAACATTTCTATGCTATATAATATATACATTCATTCACATGAATGCATTCAACGATTCCTATAATATCACTTGTAACATTTTTAATAGCTCCAAAAACTGATATTGGAATTGTAACGACAACAATCCAATCACCTTCAACTAGTATTCATATTAAATATAATGAAACTATCCATCATTATGTATTTTCAGCACCACATGATTTTAATAATGCAACAATTAATTAATAAATAAAATAACAATCGATGTACCGATACCGATGGCCAAATTTACACAATGCATCCCTACATTGACTACATAATAACCACATAACTATTTCATGCATTCACCAAGGTGAGTTGGAGGTTCTGGACAACGCCTCAACATATCATCCACACACTTCCTACTGCTTGCCTGACTATTTGGATGTCTTCCTTTTCAACCCAAACACAACACCAAGAATATAATTCTTAAGTTCTCTTCAGTGTCGACAAAGAGGTTGCATCCCAAACATATATACAGTAGAAACCCTTGAGCACTCACATAGTGCTATAGCCCTTCCATATCCAACCATATTATGGTCTCACACATGACTATCTCTTTGGATAATTATTGTTATAAAAGGAGTATGTCTAATGAATTAACCCATTTATGATCCCATAACCAATCATAACACAATATACAATTGAAAATCTATCTAAATTCATTCTATCATCAATAACAACTACATACTCTAGGTCTTTGGCCATTACATATCAATTTAAATCTTGAAAAATTAACCAAGGGAATTTATTACCTCAATTCCCTTCAACATTGAAGCAACAAATTCATACCTGGATGGTGGTTATCAACCTACTTGAAGCTACTTGGTCAACCAATATTTGTAGAAGCTCAAAAAATTCCTCCTTCATCATTTTGATCACCATTCCTACCACCCTCATGGGTCTTCACATATATGGAAATCATAAGAAACAACAACATCCACATCTTTAACCATACTATATCATTTTTCTTGGAATACATAATCCATCATTAGTCATACTCAATTTTCATAACATCATTATTTCGTAATAACAAAATCTAAGTTTACAATCATGTTATATGCATATCCAAGAATGTGCATATGCACAATGCACATCTATATGCACCAAGCATTCACTGTCATCATGGCTACTAATGCATGTGCATTTTAACTTCATTGTATGCCTCATGGACTCTAGTGAATTTATGTTTCAATTCACTTATTTATTTATGTTGTAGTTGGTTGTCTTTGAACTCCCTCAGATCCTTGCTTCTTTGTGTGCTCACATTTTGCTCATCTACACTATGGTTCCCTAGTCTGAATACTTTCCATCCAAGTTCCACTTGGCCATTGTGTAGTCCAACAAATGTACTCAAATTGCAACAACTCCTTTTGGGTAGTCATGCCCAACTTTACCTTTATGAGACATTCCAACACCATGGAATGAATTATCTCAAAACATTCCCTCACTCTACTACTGCAACACTCTTGAATCAAATATTGTTTCTCCTAGTTGTCCATTAGGTTACTTCATTAACCTTTCCCTATGAAACCATACCTTTCACACTTAATACCATTCCCAATGGAAGTCCATTTTCACTCAATGACACTTTTCAAGTGAGAGGGCATTCCCAATTCTCTGCATTGGCATCCTGCTTTCCACTCTGAACTCTGATATCAGGAGTGGATCTCTTTCACACTTAATATTTGCAATTTTCTACGCCTTTCTTCCTTCAGGATAAGCAGTCATACTTTTCCTTTCTGTTCCCCTCAATGACATTTTTAACCTGCTAGCTTCATATCCCATGTGAGGGTTCTTGATTTTGTAGTACCTGCAATTTATTCATATCATGTAGTTGTTGACTAATACTTTTTTTCCACTATTCTTGAGTTCTTTGTCCACCTTTCATTACTTTCTTTGTATTTATTTGTTGCCTCATCTAAATTATCTAAGATTTGTCATGCCTCCATGACCCTAAAATATGATCCTAGATTGGAATTGATCTTATTATACCTCTAATACTGACAAACCTACAAGAAACCATCTTGATAGAATTATACATATCATACAAAAATTGTCAATTAAATTTATAGGTAACTGTTCTGTTTAATTCATGAAGAAAAATTATATCAATATTCATATTATAACATCTCCCTATAATTTTCCTCTAAATCCTCTGAATCAAATTTCCCACGACTATACTCTTTCCCCAATCGGATATTGAAGATGAAAGTTAGGGCTCCCTGAAAAACAATTTTCATCCCCCTTCGTTGATACAAAAAATTGAAAAATGAAAAGGCGCTTCCTTCAAACCAAGTTCCATGTGACCATGACTTGAAACAATGGGCTTAATCACCCTTTAGCACCCTTCTCTGTGTTTTTATACACAGGATCTTGTGCAAACACCAATTCTGAGGGATGGTTTACATCTAGGCCATTTTTACCTTAGCATGGGACAAGCATTGGGACCAAGTCCTCCAGACTTTGACCTTCGATTGTTTTCCCCTGTCAACTTTTTTTTTCCTCCAAAGTTACGATTCGTCGAACCCATCAATAATTCCACTAGAAAAAATGAACGGTCGAGATTTAATCTCCCGTCGAATGGACGGTCTCGCCCCTATCTGGAGGCTTCAATGAGATCCATGGTTTTGACTTAATCAAGCGTTGATATGGATGAATCTCAACCAATTCAAAAATTCGACGCTCCGGGGCTTCATGATATTTTCATTCCCAATTCTTCCACCTCCTCGGAATGACAATCCTCTGAAGCATTTACCCTATTCATCCATGGATTAATTGGACAATTGATATTTAATCAAGCATTCAGATGGACAATCCTCACACACTTTTGAAATTCGGCGCTCCGTGGCTCCAGGATAATTCCATTTCCGAGTCTACCACTTCCCTAGGGTGACAATCCTTTGAAGTAATTACCCTGTTCTTCCACGACTTAATCCAACAATAGATAAAGGTCCCAAAGGAAACTCAGATCGACGATCTGCATGCCTTCACAACTTCGGGCTCCAACACTTTTCATTGGTAGAAACCTGGAAACCCCTGGAGTCACATACTCCCGGAGATGAAACAACATGCTAACGTCACCTAGGGTGACATGGACCCGTGGAAAAAAATGAATATATCGGGGTCCAAAGGTACCAAATCTAGGTGAAACATGTTACCAAATGATGCCCCTACTATGTGGCATAAGCCATGTCATCAACCACATAGAACATCCACACTCATAGCTCCAGATTCGACAGTTTGCGTGACCTCATGGTATTACACTTCATGAATTCGACACTTTGGGCTCCAACACTTCGGGGTTTTTCTCTACAACATACTTATTAATTGACRGAGTGATGAAGTTACAAAGTGTGAACTTCTCTACCCTTCCACCACTTCTAGATATGATGACCCACAACACTCTCAAAGTCCTTCCCTCGATCTAACAATCGACARAAAGTTTTGGTACTTCGGCGCTCCGGGGCTCTGGTTTGTAGCACGAAGATCCCTTCRCGCCTCCCATTAGATCAGATGGATGATGGGACTTCACAACTTYGACCTTCGATAGTTCAGGATTTTCCTGCCTACCAATATTGCCGAAGCGGTGAAGTTCTGAAGTATTACCTTTTGCGCTTGGTCTCGATCGACGACTGACGATCAACAATCTAGATCTGATGGCTAGGACTTAACCTTTCTCKACCTCTGGTTTTTCTTTTATCGGACATCCCCCACTCACCTTCCCTCCGATCCAATGATCCATATCTCTCTTGATATCATGGTGGCAATCACTCCTGAATTCGAAAGGGATGGTCACGATCTTTCAATCCCTTACAAAGGGTCTTTGGCATTTTGGCTTCTGCACAAACTCTACAATTCCATTTCTCTTGAGCTTCACGATTTCAAGGTTATATTCGATCTCAACCACAAAAATCTGACCAATAGATCTGACCCATACCAGCCCAGTGTTTCAAATAGTAGCTCTGATAGAATTCTGCAACGTACTCAGCCACCCATAGGTTGGGCATGATACCAATCTATAATGTACCCAACCACCCACAGGCTGGCCACACTACTCCAAAAACTAGCTTCTGAACTGATCTCAAATTCTAATAACATTAATCCGAAATCAAGCATGAAAGACCCACATGTATTAATCAATATTCATGCTACAACATAAAGATACAGACAACATTCCATGCACAATAAATAACCAATATACAGGCACATTATAAATACACATCTCAGAGATAATTAAATACGCAACGAAATATACATTATACAAAAAACACAGAGAGCACTTATCTTTGCAAGTAAACATTCACCAACTGGATACAGACCAAGGAAATTCCTCCCAACCATATACATTATTGTTATTTTACTCTCAAAAATATGTCACCCCTGATCTAGGACTATGAATCCACAAGGACAGGTCCTAGGCCAAATATGAAACACACAACAATTGGCTAACTAGCTCTTAGGTTTCCCAACCACACAACAAATCCAAATTTCCAGCTCTCTTTCCTCTCATCCTACACAACCCAAAGAAACAAACACCCTTCTCTTCCATGCATCCCCTCAGACTATCCCATTTCTCTCGTGGGATCGAGTGCTACCGGTCAAGAAATATACCTACTGGAAACTCTAATGATTCTCAGTTGTGGACAGTTCTATCTGAACTACCATCAATCTCATAACTAACAGGCCTTTCAACACTCAAGCTGTCACAGGCCTTTCGACACTCACAACAATCCAAAGTACACCAACTCTCTTCTACCCATCCTACACAACCCAAGAGAATGGACCCCCTTCTCTGCCACACAGTCCCTCAGGCTGTCCATATCCTTCTAGGGCTCCAGTGCTTCTGGTCAAGAATCTCCATGATAGGACTCTCATGATTTGTAGCTATGATAAAAATTAACCAAGAGCCACCCAAACAACCATTCATATCCATGATCAGACCAAGAGCACACGAATTCATCTTGAGTGAGTGAAGGAAAAGGAAGAAGAACGAGAAGAACCAGAAAAAGAAAAAAAACCCAAAATAGCCCCCCAAGGAATGTTTAAATAATTACATGAAGAAAAGAGCCACATGGCCTCTCTCCCAAGAATCTAAATTAACCCCAATTCCCATAAAATCAATTATGAGTAAATAAAATAATAATAAAAAGACTTATCCCCTCAAGCCCCCTCTCTCATGGAATCATCTCCCCCTATCTCTTTTGTCCTTGTCTGTCTTGCAGCCAACGATGTATTTTATTAATGTATATGAAGTATTAGATTTCCTAGGCACTCTGGCCCCTTTTCAACTTTACCAGCTCACCGACCTAAGTGACAATTACATAATACATTCTAGTTCAGAAGGGTTAAAATCGAGGTGTTACAAACAACCATAGAAACTCCACCCTTAATCCCTACAGGGAAGCACAAAAATGCTTGTTGTTACTGTTGCTCATAATTCCAAGGGCTCTCTCTTGATGCTTGTGCACACTTCATTTGTGTGTCTATCAGAAATATCCCACATACATAAGGAACTATGTTTTCCTATTCTTTTAATATGTTGGCATATTTCCCTTATACCAATGCATGGTGCACAATAATGAACTCGCTTGTGGAAGCACATTTTGTGGGTGCCCTTGATATTTGAAAGCACTTTGAAACTTGGATTCTCAACTTAATAGTTATTGGTGCACTCGTTTGATGGAACTTGGTGACTCTTGGATGATGACTTGGACTTTAGGCTTGTTTGGTGACTCGGATGGTTATAAAGTCAAATTATTTTTATCATTGGAGACAAAATTTAGTAAAAACCATATAAAACATGATTTTGGAGCACATAATTAAAAGGTTAATAATACCTTCTAATATTTTGAATAAAACTATTATTTAATAAAACTTAATAAAAATAATAATTTAATAAGTTGACTCCATATAATGATGGGATGTTGACCATAAAACCAAAAAAGAAAACCAAGATTTCAGACAAAACATTGAAGACTCTCGGGATATAATTTTTGGTGATGGGAATTTGGAAAAAGTTACGCAAAGAATAACATGCTAGCGAAGTTGACACAAATTTGTTGAGGAGCTAAAATTTTTTGATAGGGTAGATTTTGGTGCTAACATGAACTATGATTGTCGCACCAGAGGATGTTCGGATTCTGCTACTGAAATCCAAACTCTGAATAGATATGTCGAAGCCACACGGTTTCTTGAATTGCATTAATTGTTTCTCGGTACTCTGCTTCTGTCAAACAAAGAGAAATGACCTATTGTTTCTTATAGGCCCAAGTGACAGGTCCTAAACCAAGGTTGAAAAAATTACCTGCAATAGAGTTTCGATCATCAAGGTCATTGGCCCAATATGAATTAGTGAAACCAACCAATAAAGGAGTCCCCCCTAAGATATAATGTATCATGAACTGAACTGTACCCTATACATACCGATAGTTTTAGATACTTTCCAATGGATTTCATGGAGTGTTTTCATATATTGATCAACAATACTAACAACAAAGGGAATATCAATATGGGTATGTGTCAAATATCCAACTAACTAATGGTACAAAGTGGCATCAACTTCAGGAGAAGTACAAGTGGCAACAAATTTGACTCTAGATTAGAAGGGAGAAGGGGATGGTTTAAAGTCATCCATGTGGAAGTAGTGAATATGGTCACAAGCATGCTTAGACTAGGAAATAAATATTCCTTCCTTGGTTTGAAATACTTGGAGGCCAAGGAAATAGTGCAAATATCCTAATTTGATCATTTCAAATTTATTCTTAAGGTTAGTTTTCACATAGTTTAAAATTTTAAGGTCCTTGCGAGTGAGGATAATATCATCAACATAAAGAACAAGGATTATGAGATGAATTCCAACTTTCTTGGTATAGACATTAGGGTTAGAATTTCATCTAGAAAAGTTGGCGTCAAGAAGAAAGTTGTCCATTTTGGCATACCAATATCGAGGAGATTTCTTAATACCATAAAGATATTTCTTAAGGGAAAAAATATGGTTGGAGTCATTCTAGACATAACCAGTAGGTTGTTCCATGTATATTTATTTTTGCAAATCCCCATGCAAGAATATTGAGCATTTTTTTACCACTTTTAAATACAACATGTAAGCATCAACTTATCAACAATTTATCACTTAATGATTGGATTCAAAATATCATGAACAATGCATAACATATAACCACATATACATAGTACACAATAATTTTATGTGGAAACCCAAATCAAAGAAAACCACAGAATGATTTCTTATATATCAGAAGATTACATTCATAGGAAGCACCAAATTCCAAAATTCTCCAGCACCAACTAGAAGGAGGCACCAACCCCCTGTTTACAAGCTCCAACCTGAAGGAAGCTACAACTACCTAGATTCTCTAGCACCAACTGGAAGGAGGCTCCAACCCCCTAGTTTACAGGCCCCAACCTGAAGGAAGCTCCAACTCCACGATTTACCAACTTTGACTAGAAGGAGGCTCCAACCCCTTTGTTTATAGGATCAAACCTGAAGGAATCTATGACTCCCTATATTCTCCAAAACAAGTGGAAGGAGGATCCAACCCCATTTTCTTTCCCCTTCCTTCCTCCATGAAATATAAATGGAGACTCAAGATGTCACTGCCACTGCCACTGTCACTAATACCGATACATCATCATCATAAAAAACTAGATCCACCACAACTGATATATCAACATCAAAACTGGATACACCATAACTGATACATCAACATCATCAAAACTAGATCCACCACAACTTATACATCAACATCATCAAATTTGGTCAACTTATAAATTGGTTCCACATAAATATCCTAGGTCCACATTGGTCCACATATAAACCCCAACATCACTTCTTAAATTTATCTCAAACACATGTTTGGGACTAGTTTTTGGATTAGTCACAAACCCTAACTTCCAAAAAGTATAACTACATAAATTTAATGAATAAAGGTCTTAAAATTGTATCCAATCTTCTTCAATATATTCTATGAAATTCCTCCAAGTTTTGTTGCTTGACTTGTCACCAAAAAGGAGATATAACGAAAATGGAAAACCTTCCTGAATTTTGACCTATTCTGGAGAGTGACCTTGTACAACATGCCACACACTCAAATTTTATGTCTGATTATGAAAATCACACATGGAATACTATGGACTATACTCTTTCCAATTAAATTGGTCTCACAGAATTTGGATTCTCTATGAAGAATTTATGACTATTTTACCGACAACACATGTTTGAGACTAATTACAGGACTAGTCAAAAACCCTATCTTCGACATAGTGTATCTCCAAAAGTACAACGAATCAGAAGTTGAAATTTGTACCACATGTACCTTGATATGTTTTATCAAAAACCTACAAGGTTTTCTATCTGAATCATTCCAAAAAAATATTATAGTGAAAATAGTAATATGGCCTTTAAAAAACATACCTTATAACACATCATCATAAGACTTCATCTTCCCTTGGAATTTTTCCCTTCTTCACTTCATCTTTCCTCTGAAATTCATTGCCAAGTTTTTTCTAAGAGATCACAATAATACATGATGAAAATGAGAGGTTCTTGATATGTATTTATACCCTTCCAAGCACCTTGTTTACTTGACCTTGAGCCGACTTGTAACTTCTTGTTTGAAACAACTTTTTCTCCTTTACTTGACTTTAGGGACAACTTATAACTTCTTTACGTTATATTTGGGGCTTCTTTACCATACTTTGGGGCTTCATATTTAATAGGGAATAAATCCTCATCTGTGAGGAACCACGTGCTGTGCCACCTACTGTGGAATACTGAGAGGGGGGGTGAATCAATATGAGCATGTTATACCACTTTTAACCACAATATATATTCTTTCACTTTAACAACAATACTCATCAGTATATAATCAATGTATCATCTATGAATGCATCCACACACACACACACACACACACACACACACACACACACATATCATGTAAACATAAGAAACATCACGTCACGTCAAGAACACAATACACTACTATTTATGTGGAAACCCAAATGGGAGAAAACCAATGAATGTTTTCTTATATATATCAAGAATTCATTCATAGGAAGCACCAACTTCCAAATTCTCTAGATGCAACTGGAAGGAGGCTCCAACCCCCTATTCTCAAGCTCCAACCTAAAGGAAGATAAAATTCCCTGAATTCTTTGGCTCCAACTATAACGAGGCTACAACCCCCTGGGTTCTCCGTATCCAATGAAAAGGTGGCTACAACCACCTAGTTATTAGTCTCCAACTTGAAGGAAGCTCCAACTCCTTGATTCTTTGGCTCCAACTGGAAGGAGGCTACAACCCCCTTTCCTTTCCCCGTCCTACCACCTTAACGTAAAGTGTAGATCAATTGTCACTACCATAATCACTGCCACTATCACTGTCACTGTCACTGCCAGTGTCACTATCGCTATCACATCAACCACTATCACAACAACCTGTCCAACCAATCACTGTCTCATCCATGAAACCATATCCACTATCATTTGCATGCAACTCATGCCAATATCACCAAGAGCATATCTCAAACTATATGCTCAAAAACACCAACACATGCCTCTACCAAACATGTACCAAAATCACCACATACCATCACAAGATATGTATCTCAACCAAGTATCAACCTGTACCATGTATCAACCATGCATCGAACTGTAACTCAACCTGTACCATCAACCATGTACCACAACAAGTGCATTAACCATGCACCAACACCTATACCAAACTGCACATCAACCTGTACCAAAAAGTGCATCAACCATTGACCTCAACACCATACCATGTATCAACCATGCACCATAACAAGTGTCTCAACCATATACCATATCATTTCATAAACCATATGAAAATAAACCAAGATATGAACTAGTAATGTATCTCACCAAGTATACCTCAACCAACATGTACCATGCATCCAATGATGTGCCTCAAGTCATAAACCAAAGCTCACAAACACATGCCTCAAGCATGCTCCTCAATATCACCAAGATGCAACCTCATAACACAATATGCCAAGCCTCAATTATGCATCATAAAATGTAACCAAAACATACACCAAGATAGCCAATGCTGCTTCTAATCAATGTACCATAACATCACCAAGATGTACCATATCACATACTATCATTACCATGCATGTACCATAACATCATAACCATAAACCTTAAGACTTACCTCTAATCTTGTAGCTAACCTATTGTACTATAAACTAACTTGTAACTCTTTCACAGTCCTCAACAACCTATTGTTAGCACTGAGAGTCACCCTTAGATTGCTAGAGGATAAGCCCAACACCCATCAAATAATTTTGTAAATGTAGATTAATGATAAAGGTCCAATGGACAAAACTCAGCATAGCAATGTTTCAACACAAAAAATCTAGGCTAGTATGCATAAGAAAATGAGGTTTTTATTAGCTTCAGTCAATGGTTTAATGATAAGTGTGAGTAGATGGAAGACTTGGTGAGGAAGATAGATAGTTTTGCTATAAGCATCAGGATTTCTAGCAGTTAGGTGAAGAAAAACTCAGTCACAAGAACTTCTTGAACTAAATTTAAAACACTGAAAACATTTACAACATCATCATAATCAAACATCCATTATAAAAAAAATATAACATCTCATAAGGATCATCCAATAATGAGCATTCAGAGTAAGAAGAAACAAGATAATGAAAAGAGGTTGACTTCTATTAATCAAAATATCTCAGATCTCATACATAAACCAGAGCACAACTCTGTTTAGTCAAAATATTACAATAGGGAGCTTTGCTCAACCATTCGAACCTCAAAATAAAATTCTCCTGATGTATTTATAGTCTAAATAGTAAAAAACAACTTGAGATGCGAGCTGGCCTTTCTATCCTAGGATTATCCACAAAAAAATACTAATCTAACATCTGTACAAGTGGAACTAACAGACTGCTAGAAACATGGAGCATGTTGGAAACAACTATAACAAGATATAAATGACATGATTTGTTGTTGCATGGGTGCATATCCACCAGTGCAATGTGTCCTCCAAGCCTTTGTGCTGAGCTCCATATAACACCTGGTGATCATTGGTTCCCTCCAAATCATCAAAGCTAAGAAGAGGCATGGAATTCAAAACTACTGATTGTAAAAACCAGTTTCTAGCATCTTTTCGTAGCGCAACTGGTAGCAAATTCCATAGAGCTCGTCTATGTAAAACTGTTTTGCAGCAAATTCCATAGAGCCCGCCTATGTAAAACTGTTTTCCAGCAGATTCCGTAGTTCCCACCTGTAAAAATTTTCTGCAACAACTTTTCATAGCGAACTGCCACTTTATGTATGGCTAGGTGATTTCACAACACTTTTGGTAGCGAAACTACATAACAGTCCGTGTGGATGATTCTGTAGTTCCAGGTGCTACAAAATGATCTGTGTTTTTCTGTGTCATGCAATGAACCTAAAAAAACCAAAAAAATATTAACAGAAGGATTATGGGCCTGTATATTCCTTTAGTAGGTGAAATTATAACACCTCCTTGAAAACTTCAAGCTGCAAAAGCTGATCATCATAAAAAATGGGTTTGTCATCCTTTCCATTTCATCTTCTCTATCTGGCACTTCTCCTTGTTGTAAGAGAAATTATTTCTATTGCAAGGGAAATTCTCTTTGTTGCAGGGGCACTTCTCTCTGTTGCAGGGGAATTCTCTCTGTTGCAGCTTGGGATAGTACATTGAGATTCCTTTGAGCTAAATCATCCTTAAAGGGCTGCAACTCTTTAAGTTTTCTGTTCTGGGATTGTATGCTTCTGTTTTGCGTGTACAAAGTCTGAAGTTTCCTATGGAGGGGAAATGATATTCTTTTTGTAAACCTAGATAGATCAAGGGTCTCATTATACATGTCCACGAGTTCACTCATCTTCCTTCTCTTAGTCAACCTTTCTCCCTTCAAATGGGAAATTTCCTTCCTTACATCCCTGAGTTGTCTGATCAATCTCTTGAAGGTGGGATTATCAGGGGAAGAGGTGATGTTTATGACTTCAACAATATTCTCAATAGTTTCACCCTTACCTTTGTATTTCTTCTAAACAAAAGCTTTGGTCATGACCTCAATAGGCTTTCCAATAGTGTCACTTTTACCCTTATTTTTCTTTGGGACATAAACCTTGGTTATGACTTTTGTTTCAACATTTTCCTAATGGGATGATGATCTGGTGAAAGGCCTCATAACTTTGGTCTCAGTTGCTGTAGTAGGTGAAGGAAAATGAAATTTCCTCCACTTTTTGGATGATGAGGGAACTTCCTCTAGTTCAGGTGCAGGTTGAGGTGAAATTTCTCTTTGTGGGGAGTGATGGGCAGAGACAATGGATTTTTCCCAAGTGAGGTTTATTTTCTTCAATTCTTCCATTACAAGCATCCTGATCAATCCTAAGTGGAAAACACTGGTGTCCATAACCTTGGACTTGGATTGAACCCTATAAACCATTTTTCCCATACTTCTAAACACATAGAAAGGGATGTTCATAAAATCCTTTCCTATGAAGTGTAGTAAAAGCCTAATTTGATATTGGTATATCATGTTGAATCTACCCTCACATGTAAAATACCTCTGTATGACTTTCAACATTTTTTCAAAACCCTCAACCAAGTGGCTCCTAGGCACTCCCTTGGAAAAATTATCTTTCTGATGATCTGGCTTGAGGAAATATTTAGAAAAGACTGCATTGAGATTCATATATTTGAACCACCTTTCACTAGTGTTGGGTGTCTCAATGGCTACCACAATGGTGGCCTTAGATACCTCCAACTCAAGGGTTCCTACCTTGGTCTTAGTGCCATAAAATTTTAAAGAAAATTCCCTGGCTACTTCATGGTGTCCCCTCTGCATATTTTGACAGAAAGTTAGGCAACCAACCCTTTGGAAGACCTCCTTGATCAGAGGATCAACACCAAATAGGTGCATGTCATAAGGCTCAGTCCTGACTACACTCCCACCCTTCTGAGATGTTTTCTTTTGAGGTGTATCCATTGATAAAAGCATGAGGTCAAACACTTTAATGTTATGAGAAGTATATGAAACCAAACAAAGACAAAAGTCTTTAAGTTTTTGAAAGGTGGTCCTTATTTTTTTTTTTTCCAGGGTTTTTCTCCAATTCACTTATGAACTAATAAGAGAATGGTTTGATGGATTTAAAAGGGGGAAAAAACTCCTCTGAGAATATGCAAGGAGGTTGCACTGTTCATATTTTTAGGCTGACATGAAGCCACCATACATGGTCATGATAATTCTAAAGGAAAAGGCTCCTAAACTTTTGACCTCAAATAAACTTTGAGATGAAACTATAGGATGACACTGTGAAGGAAAAGAGAAAACTTTGGATATGTGAGCATAAATGATGACACTGTTTTGACACATAATTTGCAGCGCTGGAACAAGAAATCCGTAGCGCAGTTTTGCAACGATTTCTGTAACATAGCATAGACAGCCAAATCCAAGAGAATAATGGGAACAATAACTCTGGTAGAAAATTGATTCAATTTCAGTGGAGGAAGCTGACAGTATGTAGAGGCTAATAAATCTGTGACAACAGAGGTAAAGGGGCTAGTAGGTGGAATAAACCACAGTTTGCAACACCGGTGCTACGAAAAGATAAGACAAAACCTTAATTGATATTCAATAGAGATCAGATGGCTCAAGAAGTACTTGGACACTGTAGTTTGATTATGGATGATATTCTAAAAGCATGAAGTTGTTTTCAACCACCTGAGTCTCCAATTCACCTCGATCAGTTGGTCTATAGCATAATCCGCAATGTTGTTTAGACTAGTAGTTTCTGCAACGCCGAGATAGGAGCAGGATTTCAAATTTTGATAAATAGTTAGAACTCATTAATGACCAAATCACGATTATTACTTTTGAAGACAAGGATGCTGAAAACAATGAAAAGAATGACATTAGCTTCATAATCACAAATGATGGTAAAGAGGGAGAGTGTAAAAAATATGCACTACAAAAAAAAATAGTGAGTTGGCAACGTACTTGAAAATGTTTGATTTGAATCTCTAACGGGTAAAGGGACAGAGTGGAGAGGTTCAAGCATATGAATGGATGGAATGAACTGTCATGTTTGTGGTGTCATGGGGATGATAGTGCTAGATTTCAAATCAAGTGATGAGTCAAGGGTGTAAACCATAAAATGAACCAAGGGTATAAACCATAGGTGTGGGTCAAATATGTGAGACAAGTTCCAACCTTTCATTTATTTAAGTTATCCTAAGAAAAACATAAAGGGAAAATTAAAAAACAAAATTAAAAAATACTAATGGATAAAAATTAAAACCTAAGGAGAAATTTGACCCATGAAAACTTCATGCGATAACACCTGGTACCAGCATCCCTTCACAACCTTTCACAAGTCCTTTTACATATACACGACTTGCTCTTCTACAACCCATGGATATCCGTGATTTCCTCCACTATATCCTGCGTACATCCGCACCCTGCTCACCCGAAACTCATGGATACCTCCGAAACTAGGGTTACTCAAGATTTCTACAACCTCGATACTTTCACCTTCAACCTTCCTTCATAACCTCAAAAAAATGCAGTCACAAACTTGCCAAAATATCAAAATACTAAACCATAAAAAACACTAGATAGATATTCAATTGTAGGTATGTATATACAAATGAGAGACTCTTGAGGTGTATTTATACTTGTTCTAGGTAACCTATTTCCTTATTTTAGGGTTTTTTTGTTACAACCACTTTACCCTTTGACCAAGACTTGTAACAAACTAGGGGCTTCTTGACCACTCTTCGGGGCTTCCAACTTTACAAGGCCATATCTCCCTAACCGTGAGAAACCACATGGAATTCCACATATCACCAGAAATAGAACGAAATGTAATATCCATATATGATAGTCTTACCTGCAATTTCATTATCCTTCATGTCCATATTCCTTAATCAACTTCGGGTCCCATAACCACACCTCCGGGGCTACATGTAGAATACATCAAATGTACCCAACTAACTCACCATCAATATTGGTCATACAAATTTCAATCAAATATCCAACATCTCTGGACCTATCCAAGGGTTGTCATCAATCTCCAAGATCACTCTCCAAGGGTTGACATCAATGACAACCAATTTTCCAAACCAATTGTCCAACACCTACCGTTGGAGATGACTTGAAGAAGATTGTCAATCTATGAGGTTTTTTCATGAATTTGCAATGTCCTTCATGTTCGTTTTCTTCAAACAAATTCGGGTTTCATAAAAACACATATGGGGCTTCTTAACCACTTAACTTCTTAAAATGATATTTCAAGGGATTCTTGTAGAATTCTAGAAAGCATCTTCCCATGAGGGCCATGCTTAAAGCTACTCCATAAGGGGACCACTTTGGAAACTTCTTCAATTATACCCATTACTTCTAAAAGATTCCAAAATTTCTTTGGGGCTTCTTGTAATGTACCTAGCCACCCACAGGCTGGGCACACTAATTTGTAATGTACCCAACCACCCATAGGATGGACACACTACTTCAAAACTCACTTCTTAATTGATTTCGAATTCTGATAATAATTAATCTGAAATCAAGCATGAAAGACTCACATGCATTAATCAATATCCATGCTACATCATAAAACAAATAAACAGTGTGTCATGCACAACAAATAACCAACAATCATGCAAACATCAATACATCTCATAGATAATTAAATACACACCGAAAATACATTGTACGAAAAACACAGATAGCACTTATATTTCAAGTAAACATTCACCAAATGGCTGCAGACCAAGGACATTCCTCCCAACCATAGACATTGTTGTTCATTCACTCTCAACAATAGGTCACCCTTGAGCTAGGGATATTAATCCACAAGGACGAGTCCCAGGCCAAATATAAAACACACAACAATTGGCTAACTATCTCTCAGATTTCCCAACCACACAACAAATATGAATTTCCAACTCTCTTTCCCCCTCAGCCTGCACAACCCAAAGAAATGAACACCTTTCTCTACCATGAAGTCCCTCAAGTTGTTCCCTTTCTCTCTAGGAATCCAGTGCTACTGGCCAAGAAATATACCTACTGGAAACTCCAAGGATTCTTAGTTGTGGAAAATTCTTTACAAACTGCCATCAATATCATGCACTTAGGTATCCATTCCCTCTAGGAATGGTCAATAATTTATTATAGCTATCTAGCAATGTCTCTCCTCTTCCAACCATTTGTTTCCATGCTCATACCAAGAGCAGACAAATTAGCAAGAAGGAGGCACCCAAAAATGAAAATTGAGAAGGGTGTAAGAGTGAATAGAAATAAACAAGTGAACCCCACAAACAAACCAATGAGTTGTTTATATAATTACTTGGAAAAAAAGAACCACATGGCCTCCCCTAAGAAGCTTGTGTAACCACTTTTTTCATTTAAAACCAAAAAGGGTTAATAAAATATAATAAAAAGACTTATCCCCTTAAGCCCCCTCTCTCATGGAATCATAGCCGAAGAATAGTGCACGGGGGAGGCAATAAAGGTATTGCCTCAAACTTTAAAAGATCTACCATGATCCCAGTCTCAAAGACTAAAAATCCTAGAAGACGACCTAACCTAACACAAAATATGCATTTATGAGGGTTCAACCGGATGTGATAATGGCGACATCTTTCAAAGACTAGCCGAAGGTGCTTAGGGTGATCCACTCTCTTACAGGAGTGAGTAGCAATATCATCAAGATAGGCTTCGACTATATGATTTAGATCATGAAATGTGAAGGTCATAGCACGTTGGAAGGTTGCACCGAAATTTTTAATGCCGAAAGGCATTTTCCGGTATGTGAAAGTACCCCAAGGGAAAATAAATGTTGTCTTATGTTTCTCCTCGAGTTTAATATGAATTTGGTTATACCCTGAAAATCCATCCATGAAATAAAAAACTTCACTTCCCGCACACTCATCGAGAATCTGATTGATGAAGGGTGCATAGAAGTTTTCTTTGGGACAGGCTTTGTTCAGGTCACGAAAATCCATGCATACACACATGTTTCCTTTATTTTTATTCACAGGAACGGGATTGGATACCCATTCAGTCAAGGGAACCAGGTAGATAAATCCTACATTAAGCAATTTTTCTACCTCTGCCTTAATAGAAGGGGCCTTCCAGGAATTTGTTGGCAGCCAATTATTATTATTATTATTTTTAATTACCCTAAAAAGTTGCCTACACCTATTGTCTTCTAAAGGACAAGTCATCGTCGCATTTTGCAACTAGACATTTATCTATTT
>ML777223.1:47107-83733 GCA_009831015.1 Picea engelmannii | reverse complement strand
AAAGAAACTCTGCCAAATTGCCAAGCCAGTTTTGTCCCAACCCTTTAGCCTTGCCTCAAGCTTTAGGAGGAACTCAAGAAACAACAGTTGGAGGACAAAAAAGAAGAGGAAGAGCCCAGGATCAGGATCGTGGAACGGTGACCAGCCTCAGAAATCATTGTATGTTGGTTCATATTGAAGCTAATGAAAAAGATACTTTTCCCGTTCCGAATACATGAGTCTCATCTATGTTATTTGATTTATGTTTTATCTCTAACCCCCTAGTAGATTAGTAGCATGCATGCATAGTTTGTCTTGATTGCAGGAAGCTTTGTGGAAGGAGCAGCAGCAGCAAGGAGATAACAACTCAACGGAGGATCTACTTCAACCGTCGGAAAAAGGTTGGTTTATTCTTCCCGTGTTTGCCTGAGAAAAGGGGTTGAGATTTTGGGTAGAAGGTTAAAAGTTAAATCTTAAGGGTCATGATCTGCGTATAAGTTTAGAGCCCTAGCTTATTAGTCCGTAGGGTAGAATACCCAACAACAACAGTCATTTTAGTGAAAGAATTCTCTGTTTTGTTTGTATGAATAGCTCAGTATGCAGGTATGTGTATTTCCAAAAACACCAACTGATAAACTCAAAGGAGAAATCAAAAACGAAAAAGCAAAAGAAAAGAAAACAAAAGCAAAATATGTACATAATATACAAAGAGTCGTCATCAGGCAAAATATATTTTCAGTGCTTGTCCATTCACCGGATAAGTGTCAGGCTGTCCTTCTAGATTCTGCAATCAGAAAGAGCTGGGACCCAACTTCTCAACAACTAAAAATGGTCTAAGCCATAAGTTTTGAAATTTCGTGTGCTCTCCCTTTCCCTCATGCGGTTTGTCCCACTTCAAGACGAGGTCACCTACTTCGAAATTCCTATCAGAGGAAGAGTTAGAATCGAACCAGCTTTTAACCAATAGTTGATGCTGATCTAACTTACATTTAGTTTGGGATCTTACCTCTTCTAGCTTCATCAAAGCGTTAATTTGGTTTTCTAAAGGGGGACAGTCTTCTTCTTGAATTTTCTGCGATAGCTGAAGTGAAGGAAGAAGAATGTGTGGTGGCAGTATTGCTTCTCTGCCATAAACAAGAAAAAAGGGGGAGTTACCTATAGCAGATTTTGGTGTTACCCTATCATCCCAAAGCATGTTTAACAGTGCATTGTGCTAATTTTTGTGATTTTCAGCCACCGTTCTCTTGATGATTTTGATCAAGTTCTTATTTGTTGATTCTGCCAACCCATTTCCCTGGGGGTAATAGCTAGTAGAATATTTCAATTTAATTCCTTTTTCCAAAGCGAACTCGCTCATCTCAAGAGAGGAAAAGTAAGAAGCGTTATCAAATACTAAACAGTCAGGGATACCAAAACGAGTGATAATATTCGAATTTAGAAAGGCAATTACCTGACTGGTGTTGACAGTTCTTAACGCGGCAGCTTCAGACCACTGGGTAAAGTAATCTGTGGCTGTTATGATAAACTTATGCTGTTGTGAGGATGGAGGGTTGATTGGACCTATGACATCTAGGCCCCACTACTGAAAAGGAGAATCTACTGAAACGGGCTGCAAAGGAAAGGCTAGTTTTTGTAACCGCCCTGATGCTTTTTGACAAATGGTACACTTACGACACAAGGCATGGGCGTCTCTAAAAAGCGTGGGCCAGTAATAACCAGCTCTCAAAACCTTATGGGAATTGGTGTCACCACCAAAATAACCACCAGCTTCTCCTGCATGCAACTCTAGCAAGACTTTTTCTGCTTCGTCCTTCTCAAGACAACGCATCAGTACACCATCAAAATTTTGACGAAACATGATACCATTAACCAAATGAAAGGAGGCAGAATTTAATCTCAACGCTCTTCTTCTAGTGGGATCCAGGTGATGGGGGGCTGACCCATGTTCAAGACAAAATTTTATATCGTCATACCATGAACTGACAGAGTTTTGTGCGCAACCGATTGCATTTTGATCGTGCTGTCCTAGGTTTGACGTATCGCTTTATTTTTGTTGTTCTTGAGCCGAATCAGAAACTAACTTGCATAACCCTTGGCCTCTCACTATCTGTGCTGGGGTAATTTCTAAGTCGTACTCCTGTAGGGAGGTGACCCAGTTAGCCCTCTTTTCTCCTAGTTCTTTCTGCACTAACAGGTTCCTGATGGCTGGGTAGGGGACAATGATCTTTGTCCTGGATTTCAAAAGATAGGACCATAAGTGCTTGACTGCTTTGAAAAAAACGTAGTCTTGTCGATGTACCGCTGGGTAATTAAGTTCAATGCCTTTGAAAGTAGAGCTCATAAAGGAAATGGGTACTTCATTGTTCTCGACATTCTTTTGAGTTAGGACGGTGGCATAGGAACGGTCAGAAGCAAAAGTGTAGAGTGTAAAGTCTTGAGAAAAGTCGGGGCTCATGAGAGAAGGAGCGTCTATTATGGCCTTCTTTATTGCATTAAAAGCTTGATTTTCTAGGGGTCCCCAGTGATATTGGGCGTCTTTCTTAATTAAATTCTATAAAGGCCTGACCATTTTGGAGAAACTGGGGACAAATCTCCTCACGAAGTTAATCTGGCCTAAGAAAGACTGCATAGATTTTTTGGATGTAGGAGGGGGAAGTTTCACGATGAATTGAGTTCTTTCGGGGTCGATAATCATCCCTTCGCTCGATACAATAAATCCCAAGAGTTTACCCTGTTCTACTGCAAAAATGGAATTTTTAGGATTCAAGGAAATGCCGTATTTACGACATCGCAGTAGAACGGCTCGTAAGTGAGCTAGATGATCGGTTTTGTTTTTAGAGAATACAGTAACATCATCTAAGTAAACTATGACAGACTGATTGATTAAGCCTCGGAAAGTAATGTCCATTGCTCTCTAGAAAGTGGCACTGGCATTAATCAATCCAAAGGGCATTTTTAGATAAGCATAGGTGCCCCACGGGGTGCGGAAGGTAGTTTTAAGTTGGTATGGTGGAGACATCAGGACTTGGTTGTACCCCGAGAAACCATACAGTAAGGATAGCCTCTCAGAACCAGATACCTGTTGAAGGATCTGTTCCATGGGTGGGATAGGATAGTTGTCTTTATCAGACGCTCTATTAAGGTTTCAGAAATCGACGCATAGTCGGATTTCCCCACTTTTCTTCCGGACAGGGACAAGGTTAGAAACCCATTGGGTGTGCCTAACTGGAAAAATTATCTTAGCATTTAGGATCTTATTCAATTCTTTTTTAACGGTCGGTTCGAGCTTAGGGTGCATTTTTCTCAATTTTTGTTGAAAGGGTAAGGTTTGGGGTTTCATAGGAATGACATGTTGTATGATGTTAGGGTCRAAAKTTTTAAGGTCATCATACGTCCATGCAAAGACATCTTTAAATTCCTTGAACAATCTAATAAATGCAACTTTTTCTTGTTCAGAACATCCTACCCCTAGATTAATGCACTGCAGATTATCATTAGTTCCTAAGTTTACTTTTTCATAAGATAACGAGGAACTATTGATTTTACAGTTGACTGATTTTTTGAATTTATCTTGAACATCGTAAAATTTCTCTAATCTAACTACAGATTTAGGGATCGAATTTACCATGTCCGATGAGGATTCAAGAGTTCTCGGATCTGGTATTACCATGAAATCGCGCAAATTGTCGTCGTGTGTGCATTCATCTATGACCGCGCCTTGAAAGGTTTCTTCCATGTGCAGGAAGTTGATGATCTGCTGATCGTCATCGAAGACTCTCTAGTTCGTGATGTTGTCGGGAATGGACGGCCTGAACAACAGTTCGACGGAGAATGCATCTGGGGATAAGCCTTCTGCAGGAAAGAGTTTAAAAGCTACGTTAGCTAATAGATCAACTTCAGAATTATTCAATCTAGGAATAGAATTTATATTGAAAGAAAAAAATCTATTCATTAAATTCCATACCTCGGATTGATAGCTTTTAAGATGCGGAGACAAACAGTGTATAGAATATCTTACCTGTCTTACCACAATTTCGGAATCGCCAAAGACATTCAAGTTTTGAATGTTCATATCCAAAGATTTTCTGAGACCTTGCAGTAAAACCTCATATTCTGCAGTGTTATTAGTACATTCAAATTCTAGCCTACATGCAATCAATTTTTTGTTACCTGCTGGATCGATGATAACACAGCCTGCACCAGCTCCTTCTTTGGACTTTGACCCATCAAAATAAAGAGATCAAATTTGATTTTTATCGGGTGCATGAGACTGTCATGTAGAGGCTGCTGGCTGCACATATGCTACAATCTCAGACTGTTGTTCTGGGTTGGTGACAGCTGAAGCCTCGACCATGAAATTGCCGAAAAAGGTATCCATCCCTTGTACTTCGGGTGAATCAGTAGAAGGTGTAAATGGTTCGTTGGGATCGTTCAAATCTGTGACCGTGAACTTAAGGTAGCGTTCACGATTTACCTTGATCTTGTTGGGCTTGTCGTTTTCTGGAAGCCATAGGTGGGACCAATCTGTCGCGAAATAACCGTGTAGCTGCTCCAACCAGTCCCTGCTTAAAAATAGACCATACACTTCTAGAATATACACAACAATAATATCAATAACTTGATGAACCTTGGTGTTAGACGATAATCTTATGAGTACGTTCTTTAGTTCGCCTATAACTTTAACATTAGTCCAATCAAGTTGTATGATTTTTAAGGTGGAGGGTTCAACTTCAGCGTTAATCTTCTGGCATACAGACCATGGCATCACATTGGATGATGCTCCTGAGTCTACCATACAATTGTGCACATTTCTATTAAATATTTCAAACGTTAACAAAAATGGATGTACATTTTTGCGAGTACTAAGGGTGGTAGCTTGTGGATTTTTACTCGCAGTTTCTAAAGCTACTTTATCTACATTATTTACATTATTTACATTATTTACAGGAAGGCTTCCTTTGTCTTGAGGATCTGGATTGTTTTTAGTGGAAGTCTTCTGAGGAACTTTGTTCTGCACAACCTTGCTACTGCTTGGATTACCATTTTTGCCATTCTCTGAGATATTCTGTAACATTTTTTGTAGCAGAAATGGAAATTTCAATAACTCATAAATAGAAATGTTAGCTCTCAACTTTTTAAGATCTTCAACTAAATCATAATCTAAGTTGGGGTTTACATGACTCTGTTTAGTCTCAGCTAGTTTAGATTGCTTTGGAGGCGAAGTCGTAGTGTTTTCAGAAGAAAATTTGTTTACTGTCTTACTCCTAGTATTGTAGGGATGAACTGTCTCGAAGTTAGCTTGAAAGATGCTATCCAAGAAGTGTCCAAAAATGTTTGGAGAAGACTCTTCTTCTTGAACTGTCTCTTGTTAAAATACCTCCTCAGGAATTTTAGGAGGCATCAAGTTATCCTGGGCTTCTAGAATCGTTTGAAGGGCGTATTGCAGACTTTCTAGATTAAGGCCCTCGGTGGACGGATTAGGTCGGTTGGTGGGAAAAGGTTTCCTGAACGGGGGTTTGTAAGGCCCTTTTCTCAAGGAAGATTCTTCGGTCGTCTTTTTTAAATCTATAACTTGATTCGACAGTTTTTGAACAAATTTAGTTAAGTTTTCTAAATCAGAGGTTTCAGGTTGTGTTTTACTTTGAGTAGGTCTAGGGAGGATTTCGATCTTCTTTTTTGAAGATGAACTAGTTTATGTTTCGTTGCTAGTAGAGTCCTTAAGACTAAGTATGTCTTTTTCAATCTGGCTGGCCTCCTCAAAGGCTTCTAACAATGTGGCTTTCTTGGATCGTTTAACCCAAATAGCTATACTTTGATGCAAAGCTTTAGTATAGTATGCTATTATAAGATTCTCGGCAGGCATGGAATCCGCAAGGATTCGGTTCTTAAGCGTTAAGAATCTTTGATTGAAGTATTTAACTTTTTATTTTGGGTTCATTCTTAAGTTAGAAAGATCCATGACTAGGACTTCCAGAGGCTTACCGTCTCTGAACTTTTCCAAAAAGCATGACTCAAACTTTTCCCAGGACACGATGGTATGGGGTTGCTGGGCAAAGTACCATGTAGATGCATTGCCCTCGAAAGTATAGGGGAACAACATACAGACTATGTCTTCATGATTGAAATTGCGAAGTCTTATAGCTAACATAAACTTTTTAATGTGATCTTCAACGATCTGCTTTGAGTCAGGGTCAAACTTGGGAAGCCACTTCTCCGGGTGTTTAGGTAAGGGATGCTGAGCTCCAGGTATAGCTACGACATCCTAGTCGAGACAAGGTCTAGCAGGATTGTTCTGGTTGGCCATTGGTGTAGTGGGTGTGGAAGGCTAAGAAGGGGAACTACCTTCGTCAAAGGAATCTCCTCCAGAGGAGGAAGGAGATGATGGAGGTGGTGAAGGAGGTATTCCAGATCCTCCTACAACAGGAGTGAGGATTGGATCTGTAGGATTCACAGTGAGGTTAGTGCCTCCGAGTTGTTCTCTGATATCAGAGAAATCTAAAGGTTGGTCCAAAGGTCAATTTGGTTGCCTCAAACGAGCTAAGGCACTATGTGTTCTTATGAGAGATTGGCAGACAATCTCTTGTATGTCACCACCTGTAGGATTTGGGGTTACTGGCTCAACTGTGATCTATGGATCGTTGTTTGATGTGGTTGCTATTTGAGGGGGGATGTTATCATTCGAATGAATTCTTGTCACTATAGGTGAGCGATTAGGTGGTGGAGGAGTCTTACGACCGCCTCGTGCCATTAATTAATTTCAGGCCCTCCTTCTAGCGCCATTTATTGACGGGCAAAATTGACCGTCCGTCAACTGGAAGAGTGGATCCAGTCCGGGGTTGTCCAAATAACCCAAGCCGTTTGGGATAACCCACCCTAATGGGTTTAGCGTCTCCGTTAGCCGATCTAAGTCCTAAGAAAACAAAAAGAAAACTACTCTAAATTAACTAATCTAAATGAAAAATAACAATTAAAACAAACTAAAAAACAAATCTAAACTATTATATATACAATTTACTATCTAATACTATAATAACTCTACGAAATTAAACATCTAACTACTAACATAATTAAATCTTTTTCACAAATGTACAATATTTACAAATTACAGATTTGTAAATGAAAACCTGCAAAACTCATTTGTAATCTGTCTTAAGACAGCTAGACTATTTGTTTTTTTGATTTTATAATTTTATGAAAAAGAAATAAAATAAAAACTATTTAAACCAAGAAACTAAAATTATAACTCTAACTACAAATCTAAACTATACATATATCTATCTAAACTACTTATATTAAACTAAAAAACTAACTATTAAACAAATAACAAACTGACCTGAAGTAGCGCTTCAGGTTTGTCCTGCGTGCAATGGTTGCTATAGTTGTTCGGAGGGAGGAAACCCGCACCAGATTATCCACGAGATTCTCGTAAATGGGATGTTGTTGTGCTCTTCAAATATAATTACAAGACAAACAAGACATAAAAATTTACAACAATCTTATGATTTACAAATCATAACATTTAGATAAATCTGCATGTAAGGATTTATACAAAATGATTCAATCAAGGAAGAAGAGAAATCTGTAATTCATTAACTGAAACAAATTAATTGTTGTATTTTTTAAATAAGAGAGAGATCATATATAGATTGCACATTAATCAAATCACATCAACCTGCAATAGATTACGATAGCTAAAGTAGTCTATAATCGACTGCAAAATGATATGAATAAAACTTGAAACAAAAGTTTGATATATTGAAAGCAAAAGCTGTTACAAGACATCAACTTTCATCTCAGTCTGTATCATAAATCCATAGTCTGGTTCTCCCACAGTGAGGATGATGATTATTACAAAAAATAACAAGTATTTAAAGACCTCCCAYAGGGTAAAACATCCTTGTGGGAGTTATCAAAACAATTTACACAAATCTGGGAAAATATCCCAAGTTTTTGACTCAAGCTAACAACATAAGACAAAACCAAATCCAAAATATCTTCTAAACTRCCACAACAAGCCCAATTAATCATTGTAATTCGTATGTACCTGAACAAGGACAAGAATAGACAATATTAGAGAATATTTTATTAATAAAATTAACAAAAATCTAATTTCTAAGACTAGCTACAGAATCTTGCGATTCTGTAGTTGGTCTAAATTTAACACAGAATCGTTTTTAAAACCAATTCAAAACTCAAAAAATTAAATTCAAACTACTAAACAAATATCTAATTGCTATTTGAAAACAAACGAATCATTCAAATAAAAAACTGTTATACTAATTCGAGAGCAGACAAGATTATGATCAATCGAATGATTATAGAGATAGATGTACTTTGTTCAATTTGTTATCACAATTTCGGGTAACAGAATCGTATTAGATACTTGACAGCAATGAAATCGTTTCCAATTGAAATCAACACCAACAGTTTATGTTGCTTCAACCATCAACAAAATAATTTTCGAATCCAAAACGAAATCAACATGATCATTTTGAAATTGATAGAGCTATATTAAACGAATACAAACGATCATGCTAATCGTGGCACGCAACAATCACTTGCAAATCAAATCAAATAGGAAGAAATCAAAACAGTTTGAGGCTGGTAGAAATCATTATGAATCAACACTGCTTCCATAATTTTAGTGAATAGATCTTTTGCATAGGTCGAATGTAATCGAAATCGAAACAAAAATGTTAATTCAATTCAAAACAGAGTCATTTTTGGTAAATGGAAGTCAACAGGTTTGTTTTGAGTTTATTAGATTACATCGTATTTATCAACCCAGTCACTAATAATGACGCATAACACATTTAAAGGATCATACCAATTCAAGCCCACGAAATTGTTCCAAAATCAAACCATAAAGACTAAATTAGAGCTGATAGAATCTAACCACAACAAAATCGTACCAAGTCAAAACATAGCCGTGCTCTGATTTTAGCACAAAAATCTCTTATACAGGTCATATGCAATCAAAATCTAAACGAAAACAAACCTCATTAATCACATTAATTCAAACTAATAGAATTTTTCTAAAGCGAACCACACCAAGTCAAAACCAATCCATCGCTTCTACTAAGCTGGGCACGACAAAATCATATTACCAAATCATAACTACATTTGATTTTAGCAGAAAGAATCTACTGTATAGGATCCACAACATAACCGTTTTTGATAATCAAACTATGAAAGAATCATTTCGAATAATGAACAGAACTAATCGAAACCCAAAAACCAATTCATTATATTAATCCAAACAATTCATAAAATGAAATTCATATTGAAATTCATACCTGGATAATCAGAAAACAACTCGGTCATGATAATTTGGAATTGATGAAGGCTGTTGCCGATTCGACATTCCTAAAAAAGATCGAACCAATGGTTTTCTACTTCTTGTCATTAGCTTGAAGTTTGTCCCTTTCTCTCGACAACACTGTAACTTGGTTCTCTAAAGATTCAATATTTGATTGTAATAATGGGACGTCAGTGTAATAACGCTCCAGCCACACATTGCATTGGATGCATGATGTTTTCTTGGGCTTCGAAATTGCAGGCGAGGGTTTGTTTAAATCACCAAGGGTTTCACTATGTAGCTTGATTCCTAGGTAGCTAGGATTGTTTTTTAGGCACGGGGGAAAATTAGAAACATAGTCAAAGGGTTGCTCGAAGCACAGACCATGGGAATAAGGGTACTCTCCATCTAGGAAGTGCTCGATATCAGAGTCCGAGTCTTCGCTCAGAACTATGGGTTTCTGATCAACGTTTGGCTTAGGCTTATTCCGGGCAAGTCTCGATATCAATCGAGCATTCTTTTTACCTTTTCTATCGATAGTAGGATTACCCTTGACCTTCTTACTCACAGGCTTCTTAACAACCTCAGCCTTGTCTGTTATGATGTCGGGTAGGTCGATGTCAGGGCAGACTGAGGGTTTGGGAGAGGGTAGAAGGGCATGAAATGGCACGGGTGGCCCGACCATAGTCTCACTAACCACAGACTTGTCGATTTGGACAGACTCTGAATCAACAAAGCCATTTCGAGACAGAAAGGCTTGCCAATTATCGCCGTGAAGGTTTAAATGGTGGACGACGATGAGTCTAATCAAACCATGGTGAAACAAGCTGCTATCATCCTTCTCGCGTTTGAACCTCTTAGGGGTTACCCGGGATAGGGGGAAATCATTTATGACAAAATGTGAGAAGGTGGTAGAGCTATTTTGGCCCATGCAGAATAGTCATTTCCCGTAGTACAACCGCCGACGCTTTTAGCTATGCATATCACAATGCATATGTGTTAAAAACTATGCCATTTCAATCAACCAATGGATATATGGTAAGTGGATTAAAAATTTGCGCGAACCATAGTTATAGTTTCAAAACCAAAGCAATAAATTGAAACCAATACCAAGGGTTTGATTATATGAAACATGTGTTGTATGAAACGATTTATACCAAGGGTCTTACCACAACACAAATGTGTTTTCATGAAACCAATGTGTCAAGTGAATCGATCAAAGAACATATAAATCCAATCACCAACACATCACAAATTCAATCACTTATAAAACGAAATTATATAATCAATCAAAGAATTCCAAATGAATACAGACCAAGGGGTCTTGCCAATTGTATAATCAAGAGTAAATTATAGGCGCAACGACCATAAAGAGTGATCATAGAAATCTAGTGATGATTTTAATGTGACTTCGAAATCAAAGTTTTCACGCTTGCAGTTGTGAAAACTAGAACCAAGGTAAGTGTGTGATTGCACAAAATAATAGCATCGTTTTATTCAAGGATTGCGAAAAAAATTAAGGTTTGAAAAACACTAGTGTAGGCAGCTTATAAGGACAGTATAAAAAATGTGAATTGGCTGCCAACAAAACCAGACACCATTTTTTAATTTTGGGCACAAATCTTGATGTACGCGGGCTGTAGTAGTGAAAACTGCGTATACTCATGTTGTACTATAGGTAGGGCATGTATATGTGGAAAAATAATGTTTTTAGCTCTGGTATTTGCAAAAATGGACTTCAAGTCTGCATAGGGAAATGGAAAAAGGCCTTATGTGCAAGTTTGCATAGGGTGAGGCAAATCTTGCTATAACAATGATGCTCTCTCCCTTTCTTTATGTTATGGTTTTCTTCATCATCACTACTTTCATTTTTCACATATGGACACCTAGCAACAAAATGTACTACTTTTCCACAATCAAATCATTTAAAGGGAAACTTACCTTTGTATTTTCCATATCTCTTTTTCAGTCTTTTTACAAATTTTGTTTCCTCTGTGTTTGATTCACAGCTGGAATAGTCACTTGATTTGTGTTCTTATTCTTTATATTCTTTGAATATTTGAAGTTTGATTCTCACTTTCATGGCTTCTCTTTCTCAATCTTCATTTCATATGACGTCATAATCCCATGCAATTCATCCATTGTCAATGAATCAATAATATCCTCCATTTCTTCAATGAAGGAAACTTTGGCATCGAATCTTAAGGGAAGTGACCTTAGCACCTTTTACACAATCATTAGTTTTTCAACCTTTTCACCAAGTCCTCTAAAGGTGTTGGCAATTTCATCCACACGAAGGAGATAGGCTACAACATTTTCTTCATCTTTCATTTTCAAACTCTCGAACTGTCTTCTATGAATTTGTATATTTGCTTTCTTAACCTTTTTGTCGCCTTCATAGATGTTTTGAAGTTTGTCCCAAATGCCCTTTGTTGATTCAAAAAGCAACACCTTGAAAAACTCTGATTCTTACAGATCACACAAGATGTAATTCATGGATTTTTCATTATTTTCAGTAGCCTTCTTTCCATCCTGATCCATTGGTGGAGATTTTGGAGCTTTATAACTAATCACAACATATTTCCAAATATAGAAACTAAGAGCCATTGAATACGTTTGCATCCTTATGTTCCAAAAGGTATAGTTTGTTCCTTCAAGTAACATAGCCTTGTTTGTGAAGAAACCTTCTTGACTATCCATGTGTGTTTTGACGATTAAGAAATCACAACGAGGATTTCACCTGCAAAGTATTGCTAAAGCCTATTATTATAAGTTAATGAAATTTCTATAATACTAGTAGGTGGGACACCCTTGTATATTGGGAGATCAGATCTAGTTCTTATTTCATGTTATGCTGCTATTCGACATTGCTACAAAGATCTACATGATTGATGAAATCTTGGTTTTATTGGCGATGGATAAGGTCTATTATGTGTTGGTTCTAATTGCGACAAATGAATGATGGATAAGGCATGTTATGTGTGTTTTTTTTTCTCTAGGCTCTACATTTCATGTTACGATGGCCTATGTTATCCATTGTTACCCTTGCTATTTGTTCTTGGATGAATTATTTTGACACCTGCATAAGAGACATGTTAGTAACAATATATAAGAGCAGTTGAAAAGAGATAAAAGAAATATGGAAAAGTGCAAAAACAAGAAACTAGAATATACTAATATGCTGCACTATGCATTTGAAATTTAGATGGATTGTTGTTAGTCCTAGCTAATGGGTTAATGCCTATACTATTTATTGACTTATATGGAAATTCATGTGATATGCGCTATAGTATGGTTGGCAGTAGTTAATGTGACATAGGGTGGCACTCTTGGAAATTAGTTGATGTTGTATTCAATGCATGGTTTAATTGAATGAAGTAATGAATTAGTGGGCTGGCATGTACTAAGGAGTTGAATGACTGGAGGGTAGAGGCGATGTGAATTTACTTCACATCACTCCATACCCCTCCCACTGGCCATCACCCTGGCTATTTTTCAACTGTGTTCGTTGTGGTTAAGCTTTGATTTTCGAGTAGAGGAAGAAATACTCAACCAAGCTCGCATTTTTAAGGATTTCATGGTTACAGGTATGTCTTTTCACCATCCATGAACCTTCTCTAGTTATGAAATAGATATTGGCTCGATGATGTATGGGTCTGTGCTTTCCTTAAGTCTATAATTGTGTAAAATTGTGATATTTTTATGGAATGAATGGTTGGTGTGGTTTCATTATAATAATGTTTGAAGTTATAGTTCATTGATCATTCTGAGTTTAGAAGCCATGAAGGCTCTCTGTCATCCTTATTGGTCTTGGTTGAAGGGTTTTCATTCTGTCCAAATTGGCTGGCTGTCTCCATGATTTCTTGTCACCATACCCAGTCATTTGATGTTATGGGGTTTTTTGGTTTTGCAACACTTTGTGTCACTGCGTATTGTTCACTTGGGTATGGGTTTGTGTAACATCCTAGTTCTAATCCTTATAAACTTGTTATAACCCTAAATTGCACCAGACATGCATACCTGGCATCAAGCCATCTAACTTCCTATCTTTGCCAAGCCATCACTGAACAAGCTCTTCAAAAAACCATTGCTTTGAAGGTATACGTGCCCTGCACCACTACTGACCGCGTACACACACTTGCTGACCCACTACAACCCGCGTACACTCACAAAATATCGTGAAAAATGGAAAATTGCATAGGATACTGGTTTCTGGGCCATTACTTAACCGTTTGACTACCCATAGCCAGTCACCCCAATAGTTACTATCCCTTTTGGCCTATAAAAGAAGGGGTTGGGATCCCATTGCAAAGAGAAGCACGAGAGAAAAGAAACTTTGCCCATTTTATCAATCCCCCTTTGCCCCAATTGCAAAGCCCTTGCCATTTACCTAAGAGAGAACCAAAGAGGTGAAGAAGATGTGGAAGCAGTTGGTGCATGGTGATGATGAGACCAGGACCAAGTTCGAGGAGCAGTGTCGGTCTCATGTTGTAAGTGACTTTTTGTGAGATTAATATAAAGAAGTAATTTTTCCGTCCCGCTAAATGACGTCTAAAACTTATATGATTTGTTTACATTTCTTGTTTATGATGTCTAACCCACTAATCCTTATGTAGAATGCATGCTTGTAGTTTTTTGTTTGTCTTTTGATGAATGCAGGCCAGCCTTGGGAGGAGATTTGCAGTCAGGAAACAACCAAGTGCAAAGGGATCGACACTGGACGCATAGTTTAAGGTAGGCCTACCAGATCCTTCTCTCTTGTCTTTTATGTATGATTTTTGGGTAACATTGGGATAGTGATTAAAAGTAGGAGACTTTAGACAGTTTGCTCTGCCTACACTTTAGACCCTTGGTGTAGTTCGTAGAGGGGTTTTTTCCTCTATAGCAAAACTATAATGTATTATGTAAATATGACTTAGGCTGGTGAGTCGGTAAAGTTGAAAAGGGGCTAGAGTGCCTAGGAAATGTAACACTTCCTATACATTAATAAAATACACCGCTGGCTGCAAAAATGAAAAGGACAAAAGAGATAGGGGGCTATGATTCCACGAGAGAGGGGGCTTGAGGGGCTAAGTCTTGTTATTATTATTTTATTTACCCATAATTGATTTTATGGAGAAGAGGGGGTTACATTAGCTTCTTGGGAGGGAGGCCATGTGGCTCTTGTCTTCATGTAATTATTGAAACATCCCTTGGGGGATGTTTTGGGGTTTCTCTTCCCTTGGTTCATCCTCTTCTCACTGGTTCACTCATTCTTCTTCCTCTTCACTCACTACTACTAGATCGTGTGCTCTTGGGCCGAGCATGGAAATGAATGGTAAGAAGAGGAGAGCCATTGTTGAATGGTTGTAATGATTTACTGATCATTCTCGAAGGGAATGGATGCCTATGTGCATGAACTTGATGGCAGTTCAGATGGAACTGTCCACAACTAAGAGTCCTTGGAATTTCCAGTAGGGATATTTTTTGACCAATAACACTGGATTCGTAGAGAGAAATGGAACAACCTCAGGGACTGCATGGCAGATAAAGGTGTTCATTTCTTGGGGTTGTGTAGGCTGAGGGGGAGAGAGAGTTGGAAATTAGGATTGCTGTGAGGTTGGGAAACCTGAGAGCTACTTAGAAAACTACTTTTTATTTAGACTTGGCCTAGGACCCATCCTTGTGGATTCATAGCCCTAGCTTGGGGGTGATCTGTTGTTGAGAGTAAATGAACAACAACATTTATGTTTGGGAGGAATGTCCTTGGTCTGCAGCTAGTTGGTGAAAGTTTACTTGCAAAGATAAGTGCTCTCTGTGTTTTCTGTTTAATGTTTTCTGTTGTGTATTTAATTATCTCTGAGATATGTATTCTAATGTGCCTATCTGCTGGTTATTTGTTGTGCATGACACGTTGTTTATCTCTTTTATGCTGTGACATGGATCTTGTCTTATGCATGTGGTGTGCATGCTTCTAACATTGTTGAGAAGTCCTTTGTTTTCGAATTAGAGATCAGAGAACTGAGTCTTGGGACTGCAACATGCCTAGCTTGTGGGTGGTTGGGTGTGTTGCAGCCTGTTTAAGTGGCATAGCCTGACCTCTAGGTGGTCGGGTATGTTACAAATTGGTATCAGAGCTTCTGGTTAAAACATCGGGCCGATATGGGTCGAGTCTGTTGGTTAGAATCTCATGGTTGAGATCAAATTCTGACCATGAAGTTGAAAATATCAGGAGGAATGGAGTTGCAAAATCTACGTAGGAGTTAGATTGTTAGAGATCATTTGTAAGGGGTTCAAAGGATCATGACCGTACCCCTTCAAATTAGGGAGTGATCGCCACTGTAGGATCATGAGAGATTCAGGATCATTAGATCATAGGACATGTGAATAGGGGTTGTCCGATGTAGAGGAAGCAAGGGTTAAGGTCACAATTGTTAGATCCCATGGGTGAGAGAGATAAACAGAGAGGAGGCATTGCGGGGAACCAAGTTGCATGGGAGATAATTTCCCAAGGAGATCCCGCAATCCAAACCATGGTTTCACCAAGGGGTTATGTGTCAGCATTAGGATAATTGCGGGGTGAAAAACAGGTTACTCCAAATCATCGATGCATGCCCCAGCAAATTGAAAGGCATACAGTGATGTGACATGTTAGTACTCGAGTGATGAACCTCTGAAGAGAAGAAGTAGTCGGGGACCTTTGATCTGTAGGAGGACACACATCAACTGATTGTGTGGTTTGGGTGAAAGCACTCTGTGAAAAGGCAAGCAAGGAGAAGTTGAGAATTGAGATTTTTGGACCCCAGAGACCCGAAGTGAATTGTAGCCGTTTGATCCAGGAGGACATGCGACAGAAATACTCTCACTTTGGGGAAAAGCAAAGGTTGAGAGTTGAGTTCTCCTAAGTATGAATACCTGAAGAAATTGTAGCCATTGATCCATGGGAAACACAGATCAGTAGATCATGAGCTTCAAATAAAAACATTTTGAAAAAAAGTTTAAGTTTGAGTTTTCTGAAGTCCGAAGGCCCAAAGGAATTACAACCGTTGATCCTTGTAGTGGTAACTTCCAAAGTCCCGAAGTCTAGGGTTAATATGGGTCGTCCGATAAGGGAGACACATGGCGGTATTTTGGCTATTTCGGGAAATCAGAGTTCAAGAGAATTGGAAGTGTGCTAATGTGGAAACTCCCAAAGTCCCAAAGCTTGAAGAGTCGAAGAGGTGGGGCACGATGACATCACCAGGAGGTGATGTAGACCCCAAAATTTCTGAAGTGATGTGGCTTGCAGATGTCACCGGGGATGAAGTGGACACATGGTATGTGCACCACATGTCAGCAAGTTTTGAGAATGCAAATGATTGAAATGTCATATAGGACATGAGACGTGTCACCTGCCTGATTGGACCACGTGTCTGCTTACAATATTTCGCTACGTGGCGAAAGATCGTGGACTCCAGAGAAATTACTCCGAGAGTTTTCAGTTGAGAGTTGAAACTCCCAAATCCCAGAGAGCCGGAGACCCGAAGTAAACGTCAAATTTCAGATCATCCGAAGTAGATATGAACCGTCATATCAAGAGAATAGGTGGTGTGAAGCTGTGGATTCTGAGTAAGGACCCGAAGTAAACGTCGACTATCGGATTGTCCAAAGTAGGCCTGAACCATTAAACCAGGAGAATAGGTGGTGTGAAGGTGTGGATTTCAGGTAAGGACCCGAAGTAAACGTTGATCATCGGATCAACTGAAGTAATTCCCCATCGTCCAATTCAAAAGGACGCATGGGAGAATCTCATGTATCTCGAGGGAAGTAAAGTTTGAGATTTGAGAATTTCGAAGTTCGGAATTCCAAAATGACCATAATCATCGATCTGGGAGAGGTAAATCTAAACTGTTGGTTCCCAAGAGGTAGAACTTGGTCATCTGTTTAGAAGCTCTATCAATATCATGAGTTCAACGGTCACCTTGCATTGAGGGGAGGGGAGGTGCTTGGGATTTACGAAGTCGAGGGCAGGCCACAATCGAGACCATGGTTTTGGAGAAAGGACACGTGGTGGGTCGAGGTGAATTGCAGGGTGAAAATTCATTTTGTTCCAAACCACCTTTGAGCATGTCCACAATCGCACATCTGCGTGAGGTCACCACTGTTGGGACAGGGGCAGACCCAAGGTTCAATTCTCAAGAGTGCACCAACAAAACCCTAACTACCAAGCCTTTCGGCAACACCTGTGAAGGAGATGAAGTCTTACCTGAGGTAGAGGCAGGGTTGGTTGAAAGACTCAGATGTATGCAACCCTAGCTGGGACACTGATATGTGATTGTAACACCTTAATAGAGCACTTAGAAGCTACAGTTCATCAATATTCAACCAATATCTACTTCACAGATAAAACCCTAATTACAAAACATCATAGTATTCACCCAGATCTAGTAGATTCAAACACTAAGCACATTCACATTGATTAGGTCTAGCATTCATCCATATTATTAAGCACAAAGCAACAACATAACTATCTATCATTCATCTATATCAAAGCATCTAAGCAAGTAAACATATAAGCACATCAATACATTGCACAAGGCACAACAACACATGATATACATGGTTCACCCCCAACCTGGGGCTACGTCCACCAACTCTTCTTCTCTTCTATTATCTTCTGTTAATCAACTACATGCACAGAACCACAAAATCCTACTCTGCATAGGACAAGAGATCTGTGCACTTCGCTAGATCCTCCTTCCTTGAGCTAGGTTACAACACTATCCCTTTACACAGTCTCCTACATTCACTTTCACTTACCCTTGCAAGTCTCACACAGTATGCACATAGCAATTACAATTATCACTTGCACTGAGAACTTAGAATTACCCATTCACAAACCTAGCTTACATCGTCTAGCTACCTATTTATACATTACAAAATGGTCCTAAACATGGTGAAACCCATGGGACGACATTCCCATACCCGTTACATAAGCCCAAAACCCAAAAATCCCTAAAAAGGGGCTGGGATCTAGTGATCTTCACTTCGAATTTCCCTCCACCTTCGACAGCCTGTCAAAGTCCCAAATTAGGTCAAAAGTGACCAAGGATCTCAAAATCTTGGTCAAGGGCCAGCATGCCCCCAACACTCACATGTGACTCATCCCAAGTCACTCTGGTCTGGGTAGCTCTGCTTCAAAAGCCTTGAGCTTGGCCCGAGCTGCTTCGACCTGTCATTGCACCAAGGCCTCCTGCTCGATGAAATCTTGGATAACTGCTTCATTGACAGGTCCCTCTAATCATTGTTCAACTGCAGTGATGAATTTCTCCATTTATGCTCCTCGACCTTCAATCTCTGCAAATAGTTGGCAAGCCTTGTCCGGTATTGGTTGGAGCCTCTGAGTCACTTCCATGAATTTTCTCTGAATGGTGTGGACCTGCTGTTGAGCAGTGAACTGTACTTGGGATTGCTTCATCCTCTTGACTGCTGATAGGGGTTTCAACCACACCTGTACTATTTCTGCTTGCTACTTTTCCTCCTAGTCTAGCTGCGACTCCAGTGCCTTCAATTCAGGATCCTTAGTGAGTTGCTCATAAGTCTGGGCACTGCAATCACTTAGTTGTTTACATTACATGGTGAGGGTCTTGATTCTCTCAACTGTGCTTTGAGTAATTGCTTCTCTTTGATCTCGCACATCCTGTAGAGTGCTGAGAACTGTTCATAGCTCCAGATCTACGATTCTCTGTTGAAGCTGCTGGATAACTTCCGCAAGCTGTGCTACTTTCTACTCTACTGGTTCTTTTGATTTTTTCTCTAAGCCTGTCACAGAGCGAGGTGATTTGCTAACTGTTTCTTTGACTCTGAGCTACTTTTCTCTTTCTCTTGCTAGATATGTGCTTTCTCCTCTCAAAACTTAGTTTGGAGGGAAACCTTCTCCTGCTGTGCAACTCGAAGTTGCTCTATGACTACTTTTTTCACTTGCTTTAGGGCCTCTGTGGCCTATTCTATTTCTTCCTGTGCATGACAAAGGTGAGCTTCGGTCACATCAGCTAGTCTGCAGAGTTGGGTAGGATCATCTCCCAACTCTGGTGCTTTTGATGATGAGGTCGTAGTGGATACTACAAGACTGGATTGAAGGGCCTGTTGTACCCCTCTGAGTTCAACCTTGATTCTGTCATACATCTCCTCCTTCTTGGATTCATGTTTCTACAAGATGTCCTGCGATGCATCTGCTACTACTGCGATGATGAAGTTGAAGTCATCGACCGTGAGCACAGTTTGCATCGTGGTTTTTCTAGCTCTTGACTTCTTCCGTGAGGTAGGTTTCTTGGGGGAAACCTTTCTTTTCTTCGAGGGATCAACCTCATCAACAAGATCCCTAGGCAATGTTACTTCACCTTGCTTCTATTGATCATATTTTCCATTGGTCTCTTCTTTCTCTACTTCGTCATCACCTCCTCCTCCAGGTGAATTTGAAGCAGTTTCTTCTGATGCACTGCTCAGTTGCTGGACCTCTTCTCTCTTTTTCCTTCTGCTAGTTCCAGGTGTCTCATGTACTTCGTAAGTGGCCTTCGAGATGCCAATTAGTTCAGGATTTGACATTTCTATAGGGTTAGCAGGGATAAGGAGGTCTGCTGAACAATCCTTAGTTATATCTTTGAGGTCCTCCTCTGTGATCTTATAGTATGACTACAACTCTTCTTTATGCTCGTCTGCACGCACGGTGATATAAATGAAGTGTTGATCTATGTAGATGAGCATACATAAGAGCTGCAGTCATACTATAAGCTCACAGAGGAGGACCTCGAAGATATAACTAAGGATTGGTCAGCATACCTCCTTATCCCTGCTGATCCTAGAGAAATAAATGAAGTGCCGATCTACATGAAACTTCATGAGAGGTATGAACTGATGCAGGGTGTTCAGTGTCATGCGAGGGACAAATTCGATAGACCTCTTCAGTTGGAGATAATATGTATGAAAGACCACGTTCGACTGGCACTGTTTTCCCATATCGATCAAGTACCAAATCAAGGTGAAATTCACAATGAGTGGTTCAAATGGCTCAATGTCTGGGAAGGTCGCACCTTCCGACATCTCCCAAGAAGTAAACACGATGATGATTAGGAGCTAGCTAAAGTGGAACTCATAGCCTTGATCCTAATCTTTGCGGAAATCTAATTCTACCTGGTTGACCAAGTACTTCACCCAGTTCATCTAGAGTCCTTCTACACATTTCCCGGCAAGGTCAACAACGAATCTTGTAACCTGTGTAGGTATGTTCTTTCTTACGGTCTTACCTGCGATCAGCTGGTAGGATAGACGCACTGTGCCATTTTGGATGGAAGCTACCTTGTAGCCTCACATCCCATTTTCTACATCGCCATATGTGTCTTTGATCCTTTGTGCCAATGCGCGATATATAGCCTTCCCTGGGTAGAAGTCCTGTGGGTTGGGTCCCTACATGCTTAATCTAGTGATCCTATGGATCAATGTCGGATCGACTGTGATGCATCAGTCTAGCCATAGGTAGCCACCATGGTAACATGAGAGCAGGATCTTAACACACATGTTAACCTCCTGGTGCCTTCCAAAGTGTGGGATATTCATCATATTCAAGAGGGTGGACTGCGCGAGGTTCATAGTCCATGGATGGGGGATAATATTCAAGTTCTTCCCCTTCGTCCTGGTCAAGTACTTATAAGGAGCAAGCATACTATGGTTCTTACAGTATCCTAGGTTGAATTTGCTGAACTTCAACGTCACGATATTATCCTACTGCATTCTAACTACACGTATCCACTTCGGGAGGTACATAGTAACCATTGTGTAATAAAAGTTCCTAGGGACACTGTCATGACTCACCGTGCCAGCCAAAGGCAGGATGTAGTCGGGTAGGATAGTTTGGATTAACTTTGCATTTTCCAAGTCATCTCGGTGCTTGGTTCTCTTCTCTGCTGCAGGTTAGGATGGTCCTGATCCACGAGAAGTCGACGGGGAGGCTTGCACTCCTCGCATCGATGAAGATTGAACTCCTATGGACATCACTCTCTTTCCTATCAGATCAATTAAAACTTTCTTGACTGACTTCTCCACAACGCTGAGCTCGTCTGACATGCACGCTCTCGATCGAAAAACTCAGGTCGATGAATGAGTGCTCAAAGCAATAGAACAAGTGTCGATCTCAGTAAATACAACGTGGTAGAAATGAGTTCTCTTGTTAGCTCTGATACAATTAGTGAAATTTTATCAGTGCAACAATCGATGAACTAAGTAGAAAACAAGGTAAAAAATCTCTCCAACTGGCGAGAAGCCTTCATCAATGCAGTTCTATCCATTATGGTGCGGTCCCAACGGTCTGATGGTGAGATTTCTGGCCATAACTATTGTTCTAACAATTCGGGGCATTAGTCTAACGGTTATAATGCTTCCAACGATCATATCTCTCCACCATGGCGAAGTGCCATGTTGCGCTGTCCTGATATCCTGGCGAAGTTCCAGTTTTGAAAACTGTCCTTCTACGAAGTTCCCTCTGGAATATTTTGTAAATTTTCTAGCTTTGCTTTCTTCTTACTTAGCTTTCTATCCTTCTTCCCTGTGATCTTTGTCTTAGTATTTATCTTTCCATTCTAATTCTTATCTCCTTTTGGCATAGTAACTTCACACTATTGAGACTCTTTCATAGGGTTAGAGAGTGGTGCTTCTTCTTTGTTCGGGGTAGGTGCTCCATTCTTCTATGAGTCTTCTTGTGTTATTTAAATTTCAACATCCAGGTTTCTGGTTCTAAACAACTTCGATCTTTTCTCCTGTTCTTCAATCAAGTGCACTATCCTCCTAGTCATGAAATATTTTAATTATTGCTTCTTTTGTTATAATAATTCCTCTTCTTTTCTTCTATCCTGATCCTTCTCAATCCAAGTTTTTCCTAGTAATATAGAAAATGGGGCGCTACTCTCAATGAATTTAACAACCTCAAAATATTCCTCTGTCGAAGTTCCATGAGCACTCATAGATGTCTGGGTGAGTCCTCCACATAAGGTTATCATCTTTTCTCTAAATAATCCTATTCCTCGCAATGAAGGAATCATGCCAGGATTTCCTAAAATTTCCCAAGTTATTTTTGTCATGATATTCACCTGTGTTTCCTCATCCAGAACACATTCAATGTCGAAGTCTCCTATTCTTGTTTCTATGCATTCTTTTTCTTTGAAGACCTCTATCAAGTTGATATTTTGGTGACCATTCATGGTTTATTTCATTTGCAGTAATATAGTCTCTGATTCTCCATGGGGTTCTGTCATGGTCTCAGTTTCTTGACCTTTCTCAGGGTTTTCTTGTCTCATATTCATGCTTTCAAGGTTAGCAATCATTCTAGGGCAATCCAAAACTTCATGGTCCATAGCTTTACAACAAAAGAAAACATGTATTCTACGAGGGCATTCCTTAGGAAGATGTCTTGACCTTCTGCAACTATAACAAAGGGTTAATCCTCTTTTTCTTTTAAATGATTCTCGACCTTTCATGTACTGCGCACTAGGGTCATAGTAGCTAACCTACAAAAAATTCTTTCTAGGATCCTGCATCCATTTGTTAGTCCAAACATTCTTTCTATGCATAGGAATAACATATCTTTCATTATTTCTATCAGATATACTCATATCAAACCTTATTTCTTCTAGTTGTGTCCTATTTTTTAAGCTAGGGCAAAATTTATCAAACATACTTAGATTCATGCCTTTGAAACACAAATTTCCACTTATCTTACCTTCAACAGAGCACAAAGCTTCACGATCTTAAAATTTTCACTACCCTTGCCTTTTTCAGAGCATAAAGCTTCAAGATCTTACCTCTTTTCTTCAGATCTGACTTCTCTTCTTAGCATAGAGCTTCACCAGTCAAGTAGACTACTGCGCACTAAAGAAACATATCTACACATAAAGATTTATTTTCTTAAGTTCCCAACAATCACAGATTCAGGTCCTGGCAACGAAACCATTTGTTGGCACAGGGGCAAACACAGGGTTCAATGCTCAAGAGCACACCAACAAAACCCTAACTACCGAACCTTTCAGCAACACATGCGAAGCAGATGAAGTCTCACCCAAGGTAGAGGTAGGGGTGGTTGCATGATTCATATGTCTGCAACCCTAGCTGGGATACCGATCTGTGATTGTAACACCTTAACAAAGCACTTAGCAACTATAGTTCATCAATATTCAACCAATATCTACTTCACAAATAAAACCCTACTTACAGAGCATCGCAGTATTCACCAAGATCTAGTAGATTCAAACACTAAGCACATTCACATTGATTAGATCTAACATCCATCCATATTATTAAGCACAAAGAAACAACATAGCTATCTATCATTCATCTATATCAAAGAATCTAAGCAAGTAAACTCATAAACACATTAATACATCGCACAAAGCACAACAACACATGATATACGTGGTTCAGCCCTAGCCCTAGTGAGACCATAATATGGTTGGATATGGAAGGGCTATAGTGCTATGTGAGTGCTCAATAGTATCTACTGTATATTTGATGTTTGGATTGCAAAATCTTTGCCAACATTGAAGAGAACTTAAGGATTATATTCTTGGTGTTGTGTTTGGGTGGAAAAGGAAGGTAACCAAATAGTTAGGCAAGCAGTAGGAAGTGTGTGGATGATGTGTTGAATCGTTGAACAGACCTTCCAACTCATCATGGTGGAATACATGACATAGTTATGTGGTATTATGTAGTCTATGCATGGATGAATTATGTATATGTGACCATGGGTATTGGCACACTGATTGTTATCTTATTAATTGTGGCATTATGAAAAGTCTATGTGACTGATAATATGTGTGTATGTAATGATTAGTTCATTCCAATTGATAGTTTGATTAATAAAAGTAATTGAATTGTAGTTGTAAACAATTCTGAGAGCATTTTGTGATATTGTTTTGAATCATTTCCATGAGAATATATGTCTTGTACATGAGATAGTGACAATTTGTTTGGTTGAGGAATGTTGAAATTGTAGGAGGAAAGGGGTCTGGGATATGGTAGTTTTGTAAGCCCATAAAGAAGATCAATGCCTATTGCTGCAAGAGTCAAATTGTTATGAGTAGAAGCTCATGTCTAGAAGTTTTATTTTTCCTATATAAAATAGTTTTGGGAATTATGATTTGATAATTACTGACGAATTGTTTTGGCCGAATGTAAATTGAAGAAATTGCAGGTAGAATGGTATTGGATATGGCAAGGATGTAAGCCCATAAGGAAGACTAATATCTACAGTTGCAGAGTCAACCATTATGAGCAGAAACATCATGCTTGGAATTTTTTTTTTCCTGTATAAAAGAGATTTGACATTTATGTTTGAAATGGTTATAATGATATCTCATGATGATTGTATGTGTATAATACATATGAGATGTTGGATATGCAAGCTAGAAAGCATGGAAAAGGCTACTGTTGTGAAATGAGAACCCTGTGTCCCTAGAAAACTTCTTGTGCAAGAGAACCTTGGTCAAGCAAGATGGATCACCTGAGGGACTGCATAGCAGAAAATGGGATGCTTAAGCCTGGGCCTGGAAAGTGACTGACCACAAGGAAGAGGAGAATTTGATAGCTCTTGATTGGGGTCATGTACACAATGGGTACGTCAAGGAAAAAAGTGAGCCAAGTTAACGAGACAACCATATGGATGCAAATCCATGAACTGCACAGATAAATATTGTATTGGATTATGAAAATTTACTCTTACAATATAAAAAAGAATGATAATTTTATGCACAAATTTTGAACTGGCATGCTCACTAATTTGAAATATTGTAGGAAAACGATGAATGTTGAAGATATAGAAAAGTAATAGACTATGAGAGAAAGTAAGGTGATGTTGGAGCAACTAAATGACAAAGGCATGGAAGGAAGAAAGTCCAATGGACTTGCTACAACTGGAGTTCTGGAACCCACAACTCTGAAACTTCATGGCCGAGTGCATTGAATTCGGGGAGAAGTGGAACATCCTGAGGGACTGCATGATAGAGAAATGGGTTCATTTCTTTGGGTTGTGTAGGGCTGAGAGGGAAGGAGATCTTGTTGGTTGGAACTACTGCCAGAAATATAAATTCTGAATATCATCATACATGTTTTGGGTTAGAATGCCTATGCATACATATTTTAGGCCAGAGTGCCTATGTATATAAGATTAGGTCGGATTGCCTGTGTGAATTAAGGCCAGAGGGCCTAGAATTGTAATGTTAATAACATTGGAATGGTGTTGTGCACTGAGGACAATGCCAAAATAAGGGGAGGGGGATGTAACATCCTGGTTCTAACCCTTATAAATATAATGTATTATGTAAATATGACTTAGGATGGTGAGACGGTAAGTTGAAAAGGGGCCAGAGTTCCTAAGAAATGTAACACTTCCTATACATTAATAAAATACACCATTGGCTGCAAGACTGACAAGGACAAAAGAGATAGGGGGTTATGATTCCACGAGAGAGGGGGATTGAGGGGATCAATCTTGTTATTATTATTTTATTTACCCATAATTGATTTTATGGAGAAGAGGGGGTTACATGAGCTTGTTGGGAGGGATGCCATGTGGCTCTTGTCTTCATGTAATTATTTAAACATCCCTTGGGGATTGTTTTGGGGTCATTCTTTCCTTGGTTCATCCTCTTCTCACTGGTTCAATTGTTATTCTTACTCTTCACTCACTACTGCTAGTTCATGTTCTCTTGGGATGAGCATGGAAACAAATGGAAGGAAGAGGAGAGCCATCGTTGAATGGATGTAATGATTTATTGATCATTCTTGGAGAGAATGGATGCATGTGTGAATGAACTTGATGTCAGTTTGGATGGAACTATCCACAACTGAGAATGATTGGAATTTCTAGTAGGGAGATTTCCTGACCAGTAGCACTAGATCCCTGGAGAGAAATGGAACAACCTCAGGGACTGCATGGCAGAGAAAGGTGTTCATTTCTTGGGGTTGTGCAGGCTGAGGGGGAAAGAGAGCTGGAAATTAGGATTGTTGTGAGGTTGGGAAACCTGAGAGCTACTTAGCCAACTACTATGTATTTAGACTTGGCCTAGGACCCGTCCTTGTGGATTCATAGCCCTGGCTCGGGGGTGACCTACTGTTGAGAGTAAATGAACATCAATGTCTATGGTTGGGAGGAACGTCCTTTGTCTGCAACCAGTTGGTGAACGTTTACTTGAAAATATAAGTGCTCTCTATGTTTTCTGTTTAATGTATTCCACTGTGTATTTAATTATCTCTGAGATATGTATTCTAATGTGTCTGTCTACTGGTTATTTGTTGTGCATGGAACATTGTTGATCTCTTTTATGATGTGACATGGAATTTATCTTATGCATGTGGTGTGCATGCTTCTAACATTGTTGAGAAGTCCTTTGTTTTCGAATTAGAGATCAGAGAACTAAGTCTTGGGACTGCAACATGCCTAGCCTGCGGATGGTTGGGTGTGTTGTAGCCTATTTAAGTGGCATAGCCTGACCTCCAGGTGGTCAGGTATGTTACAGTTCATTTATGTTACTGGTGTTTGTGCATGGGTTTATGATATCCATTATGACAAAGGGATTGCTTAAGGTTGATTGTTGTTTCTCAGCTCTGTTTTATCTCAACATTCTTCAGTTGATTGGGAAAACCATGAGGGTTATACCCTGCATGTTCTAAGTATTGTTACAAGAACAAAATGAATCCTTGTTCCTCTGTTCATAATCTCTCCTATCACGAGAATTGTCACCCTATCTATGAAGTTATTGGTGGTATACACTATGTGTGCATCGTTGGTCTTGGAGGTTCTCACCTGATGTNGGGGGGGGGTCGACTCTAGACTCCTTGTGTTGGTCAACAAAGAAAACCCTTGACTTCTCAAGCCCAGTTTTTGATAGAGGGAACCATTGTGTTCGGTCAGGTATGTTGTTGATTGTTATGAGTTGTTGGTGCATCATCGAAAGTGTTCTAACGTTGGCTCATCTCTGTTGATTATGTCAACAATGGTTTTGGTTAATTGGTTGATTGGAAAATGGGATTGTATATACAATCGAAGTCTTTTGCATTGTGATCATTAAATGGTTAACCCAACATTAGTTTTAAATTGATTAAGTCACAACAATGCTTGGTGCATGATGCGTGGATATGTGTGGTCTTCCTACAACATGTTAGGTGGAGTTAATGATTTCCGTGACTGTGTATTTAAATTACCAAATGGGAGTATTGCAATCGTGGTAATTATGGCATGGCCATCCACTGTATGTGCTATGAATATTATTGATTGCACCATCAGAGATGGTCACGGGTTTTAAACAATATGGTTTTGTTGCAAATTCGATCAATATGAGATGAGATAAAGATTACAGTTGCTAACTCGTTATATTGATTGATAGCCCAACATTGTGGATGTTTAGATTCAGAGTAGTTTGACCTGTACAGTCACATAAATACTCCTCATTTTGTCAAATGGTCTGTGCATTCCAAACATAGTATGAGTTAAAATGGTGATTGTTGTTTGTGTGTTTAAATGGAAAGTCGTGATATTTTAATATTGATGGTTATATTTGGCTGTTCGTTATGTGCATTGATGATATCACGCATTATAGTAGAGTTAGACACAGGTTATGTGACAATATAACCTCATTACAATTTAATTTTTAAATGAATTAAGGGACAAAATTGGGCACGACTTTTGAGTCTGTATTTGATGATTGAAATAATTCATGGGTAGTGGTTGATGAGTTGACATTGAATAGAGTGGAAATAAGTGACTGTGTATTCATTTGGGAATTGTTTTAAAATATTAAATGGATAATGAGAAGAAATCAAACTCTTCTACAGGTTGTTGTGGGATGCATGATTGTCTTGTTTGGTGACACTGTGTTAAAAATTTGATTACAAACAGTGAGCAAGTCAATGGRCATAATTAATTGAATTATACACAATAGTTTTCATTTGATCACAATGATTATTTGGTTGGTGTTATTTCCTTTTACATAATGGTTTTATGGATTTCTTAATTAAATTTATGAACAATATCTGGTTTCTTTACCTACCACTATTTYACTTTTTTCTAATTACAACCCCATCGCCTTCCCACAACCATTTTTCACTCACTGTTCTAAAATTTAATTATAGTCAAGAAAAATGATGTATTGAAGCAGTTTGAAATCACAGTTTCTTGGTTGGATCACAGTGATATTTTCTTTGGTTTTCATTACAGTTGATTGTTGTTGTAATTGAGAAGTAACCATGTTTCTTTCCCCCCTCATTTTATCATGTTTCGCTCAATACAAAACCCTCACATATCCTAGGACCTTTTATTCACCCCCTGCTCATTGACAATAGTTAAAAAATTTATATGGATTGGATTGCATGAGTCTGATATGTTGTTGAGCCAAAGTCTATTTCATATTTTGAAGGAGTTGTCATGTATGGTTTTAAAGGAACTATTTTCTAATCAATCATGCATGCAGGAATGAGATTTTTTAGCCGAGGTAGCCATGGCAAGGGCAACCGAGGGAGAGGTAATTGGAACAAGGGCCCAAGAAGGTCAATATTCTCCATAGACTTTGATGCTGACCCACAAGAGTTAGGCCAGTTGTTTCACACTGAATTTTTCAATTCGATTGGGCAAGGAGTGGTCCAACCTAGGCCTGAAAGGCCTCCTTTCCAAGCTCCACAAGCCCCTGGTATTCCCATGCCCCCTCATGTCTCATTGCAATCCGAGGTTCCCAAAAAGGAAGGATGGCAAGAGATTGTCCATCTGACAGTCTCCCAACATCGTGGCTGGCCCAATTTATCCTTGCCTGCTCCCCTACCTAACAATCAGATTGTCTAAGCATCTCCTACCCACTCACCAGTGCAATCCTCCCATGCTAGCAAAAGATTGAAAACCGAGGCCCACCATGCCCCTGACAAAGGAAAATCTACTGCTGCCCCTTCCTCACCCTCTAATGGCTTTGATAAATCTATGTCTTCCCGGATGCATTTGAGGGATGATTGTTCTCATGTGATCAACGAGATTAGGCCTAAAGGATCAACCCAGCCAAAGGAAAATTCAGATAAATCAAAGGGCGACAACAAAAATCAAGGAAGGATTGCATCTCAGAGTGGAAAATATGGTTTTTGAGTGTTATTTTATTATTGTTGATGACACTTGACTTCAGAAGTTTTTTTTGGACAACATGTTTTCTTTGGATATATGAGTAACATATTTTTGAAAATAATTTCAAATGTCAATGAGATAAATTGTCAAATATGAATGTGATGATGGGAGTCACAAGGAGGGGTGTTTTGTTTAATTAACTAGTTATGTTATGATTGTTAAGAACTAAAGGGAGTCACAAGGGGTCGCACCTATTAGTTATTATTTGTTTATTACCCTTATTATGATTTATGACTTTTCCCCCTAACTAAAAAGTTGGTTGAGTTTTTAGTTAATTTAACTAATGAGGTAGTTCAACTACTTCAACCAATTCTAATTACTTAAAAGCAAAAGGAAAGGGATGAACAAGAGGAGGATAGAAGGAGAAGCATACTAAGGGTCTTATTGTAGACAACAATATTCAGGGATGAATTACTTCATTCAGACACTTGTTTTTAAGAGATTCGAGTGGGAATAAATCTATGGCAAGATGATCCAACTTTTAGAGTTCAGTTTTGATTTTTTGTCAGAGGTCCTTTTGTATGTTTCATCGGGGATGCCTAAGTTTGACTTTTGTTCAAAACTTCTTCATGAAATTTTGTAAAGAGAATGACTCTTTGATGAATTAGAATGGAATAAAGGATTACTTTATTTCTCATCTATCTTGATTATCATCTTGGTGTCTTTACTTCCGTCTCTACATTTATTTCAACAACTGTTATATTCAGAAAATCACATAAATAATGAATTTTCTAGCAATCTTTTATTTATAAAAAGACTAGCCTAAGCACTTGTAATCAATACTTGTGAGTTAGGATATTATTTTTGATGGCTATAAACATAGGGTGACATTCTCATCTATTTTTCTTTAGCCAAGAAAAATATGAAAATGCTTGAGTAAGATCATTCCATATCTTTTCCTCAAAATTTATTTGGCGACCATATTGGGGAGATCTTCAATATCTCTCTATTAATTTTTATACTCGATTATCATCGAATACATCTATTTTTCTGATATTGATTCTTTGACTGTTTTATTTCTTAATGAATGTGCCTATTGCAAGGCAACCCAACATTGAGCCCGGTCTTCAAGATTAGACCAACATTGCTTTGAACATGTTTAACACCATTTTAGACACCGCCAATACTAGCGCTGAGCTTAATCATTCATGGGAAATAGTTGAATGAGATATTAGTGCTCAAGAACGATTGGAAGCTAGACCTAGACAACCTAGAAATCAACAATAACCTTCTTGTTTCTTCAGTTTTGGCCTTTCTTTCATGTCCTTAGACTCTCGTGTTTCTAGAAGAAGAAGAGGCTTATCACCTGAAATTAATCCTATTGCTGAAATATGAAGAAGGAACATTGTGTTATTTACCCAACAAAGTGCTCTAAGGATAACTATGTCTGATTCTTCAAGTTCATCTTTTTATCCTTCATCTATCATCCACAAGATGTCATCTAGTGGTGGCTCTGGTAGCACTGGAAGTGCTTCCTCCTCTCAGTATTGATCTTCACCAGTGATTGGTAGCTTATATGTCCACCATATCCCTGTCCAATCTACCACAAATCCCACCAAATTCATTAAAAAGTATGGGCTTTTTCAGTTTGAAGAAGACACCACAACCACACCATGGCATGTGTCCTCTCCTCTTAACCTAGCACCTTCTACTCGTCCACTTCCTAAATTCAAAGAAAATCTTCCTAAGTTTTCAGGAAATAACACTGTCACTACAAATGAACACTTGGTGGCATTTTCTAATGCTTGTCACAACATAAGAGCCAATGACAATGATAATTGCATGTTCTTATTCATCAATTCCTTGGAGGGAAAGGCTACGACCGATTTCTTTGACCTTCCTCCTAATATTCTGTCTACTTGGGAGGAGTTAATCTACTGGTTCATATCCACTTATGGGAAATCTAAAAGCCCAGCCGAGAAGTTACAAGAATACAATAACATTGCTTATAAGGATGGTGAAACCATCAAGTGCTTCAACTTGAGTTTTACTAAGTTATACAATCAGATCCCTAAACTCATTTGACCTTAGAACCAAGATGATTTCATGCATTACTACAATGAATTATATTCACCATACCATCATAGGCTTGAGGAAAAAGACATTGATAATCTCAGTTCCACTCTACATACTTGTTTAGAATATGAAGAACAGGTCTTCCTCAGGGAGAATCGGTTAAACAGACAGACATGTCCACCCTATTACAACTATTACAAGACATGAATAATCATATGATAGCGTTCGAGCGAAAGGGAACTATCTCACCTCTCACCCCTAGAGATTCATCCTCTTCTGCACCCCCCTTTAGAAACCCAATTGAAAATATTTTTAAGACTAAAGCTATCTTGCCTTGGATTTGGTGTAACTTCTACGAGGAACACCACGAGGAAGTCACATGTGAAGTAAAGAAGAGTGCCATAGATAAGATATTTGGTAAAAGACCAGAAACTACTATCGTTTTCCTAGATTTCACAGAGCCAGAAGATGTCATGAGCATCAATACTAGGAACAAAGCCTATGCTCCCAAGGGAAAGTTTGATCCTCCCCGCAATTCTTCTAGCCCAAGCTCATCCTCACCCGCTGATACTATTCAGGTTCCTAAGGTTCCTGACAGTCAAGGAACAACTTCTCCTCTCCCCTCTTCCAAGTAAAATATCCTAAATCAGTTGGCCAACATCAAAGTAGATACAACCCTTCTAGACATGGTTGTCATCCCTGAAAAATAGATGCATCTAAAACAGTTCATGGAAGGAAAATATTTCATTGTAGTTAATATTTCTGAAGAGGTAAACAAAGAGGATTTGTTTGTAAATAAAGTAGGTGTACATAACTTTAGATACCCTGTAAAAAATCCCCCTTTTTATATTTCTGTAAATATTATGGATAAGATCACCCATTGTTGCCTCATTTATGGTGGTTTAGGCCCAAGTGTGATGTCGAATATTATTATGGAAGTGCTAGGTTTGTCTTGTACAAATGAAAATTCTAGAAGCATGCTCTTCTATAATAGCCTACAACAAAGAACCATATGTGAGATTAAATATGTAACCTTAGTTTTGTGCGCACACCTTGAAATAAGGACAACCCTTAGTATTCAGGTAATTGATATGCCAGTAAGCAATTACTCAATCATCTTGGGAAGAGATTGGAAATCCTTAACGGGTGGATACCTCTCACTTGACAGAACACATTTATCTGTTCCTTGGAATGGTAAAAAAATTATAGTCCTTAGAGAGGGAAGGATATCACCTTACATAGACAGTGTCCCACATCCCAATTTAAACTATATCAAAGAGGACCTAGGAGAGTATTCCATATTTGCTGAGGAGAATAACATTCCCTTGGAAAAAAATGATTTAGATGATGGTATGTGGCACATGTACTTTGATGTTTTGTGCTCTAATGAAGGTAACAGAGCTGGCATTATCTTGATTTATCCTGTAGGAAAAATCCATAATTTTTCTTATAGGTTGGAGTTTGCTTACACAAACAATGTCACCGAATTCAAAGCTTTGTTATTGGGCATTGAGAATGCCTATAATCTTGGTTGTGGTCACCTTTCAGTTTTTTGGGATTCCGAGCTTGTTGTGAACCTTGTACGTAAAATTTACTCTCTTAGCAACAAGTTGATGAAACAATACACCCAAACTATCTGGACACTTATCTCAAACCTTTTATATTTTAATATCACTCATGTTAAGAGGGAGTTAAATTCAATGGCGGATTGGTTAGCTATTTTGCAGCCTCTCCTAATTGGAAAATTTTTCCACACAAGCCTGATTGTACTTTTCAATCTCTATATCGTCCACATATCCTTGACAATATAAAATCTTGGCATGCCCTCCCTAAATATGGAAAAATTTATTCTTTCATTCAAGATGAACCTCTTAAGCCCAAGGAAATTATGTCCATAGAAGAAAACATGATTCCTAAGGGCCTCACTCCTCTAGAGAGTTCATTTTCTTTGAGTGATGCAAGCAATAAAGAGAAATACAAAAAGAAGAGGAGTCAAGAAGGAATGTGGGTGAAACCATCTCCTTGAACATTGGGGCACTCGAATATTCAAGGAATGTTAAAATAAGTGTCCACTGTTCTAGCAAAAAAGAAATGAAGTTTTCCAAGCTACTTGGTGGATTTCATGATGTTTTTTCTTGCTCTTATAAGGATCTTCGCGGTTTTGATCCTGGTCTTATACAACATGCTATCCCCATCAAGGAAGGCATGAAACCAGTTAGGCATAAACTGAGACCTATTAACGTTGCATTTAAAGAAACTTTTCAAAGGGAGTTGGAAAATTTCTTAAGGTCTGGGATCATTTTTCTAGTCTACTCTGAATGGGTTTCCAATATGGTACCTGTTTCGAAGACCACTAATCATATTAGAACCTACATTAATTTTCGCACCTGTAGTCATGCTATTATGAGAAATCCTTTTCCTCCTCTTAATATAGAAATGATTGTGCAACAGGTTGTAAGGTCACAGATGAGGCCCCCACTTGACAATTTTTTGGGTTACAGTAAAATCAAGGGAAAAGGGGCAGTTGATCATAAAACCACTCTTACTACTAATTGGGGTACCATGACTTATAAATTCCTTCTTTCTGGCTTACTTGATGCAAGTACCACTTTTAAAAGACCTATATAGACAACTCTTGACAAATTGATTAGTATCAATATGTATCTTGATGACCTGATTGTACACGTTAAAGGGATGAATATTCCCTCAGAGTTCCAAGTGTTATTTCTAGGTCCGTTCAAAATTTCTTTTGTCTTAGATACTAACTCTCTCATTCTAAAGTATTTATAGGGGAAATTGTTTTCCTACAGTATTGACTGATCTCACTTGAAACATTATGTGGGACCAATGTGAAAAATACTAACACTGTTTGGATTTTCTGTATACTAGTAACTTAGCTCTGTTTTCAATTTTGCACTATTTTCATTTCTACTTTACAGTAGTTTGATTTCTACTTTCTGTTTTAAAACATTCTTGCTGCTTTTTCATTTCTGTCATTTTATTTCTGTCATGATTTTGTTGCTTACTATCTTTTAGTTGATTTGGTAAAAAATAATATGTTGGATCAATTCTGCCACAGTGACACTCCTGTAAGGCATTGTTAGTCAATAACAATTAGGATTACACAAATGTCATGATGTTTCCCCTGAAATCACCCTTGAATTTTTTATCTGCTTCCACTACTGTCTAGACAAGTTTGGGTTATCTCTCACTTCTTCTTTCCTTATCTTCACCCATTTGAGAATTTAAGAGAGCAAGTCCATAAATTTTCTCCTTGAAGTTAAGAGCCAATCCCAATTGAACGATTATGCATACAGTGGTAAAAACCCTCGTACTTAATGTTTTTAATGAGTTATTCCCAAATTACCGGTCATTTTTCCATTAAATCCGCTCACTTCCCCCTGTTTCATAATCTTCCTGGTTATATCTCTTGATTTGGTGTTCTTGGTCTGTGAAACCATGAGTTATGAGTTCTAAATCCGTTGAAAACAAATTTCCCTGTGGAGTCGCCAGTTTGCTAACGATTAAAAAATCGCGACAAGGATTTTGCCCACAAAGTATTGCTAAAGTCTATTATTATAAGTTAACGATATATCTATAATACTAGTAGGTGGGACCCCCTTGTATATTGGAAGATCAAATATGGTTCTTATTCCAGGTTATGCTGCTATTCAACACTGCTATAGAGTTCTACATGACTGATGAAATCTTGGTTTTATTGGCGATGGATAAGGTCTATTATGTGTTGGTTCTAATTGCGATAAATGAATGATGGATAATGCATGTTATGTGTGGTTTTGTTGCTCTAGGCTCTAAATTTCATGTTACAATGGCCTATGTTATCCATTGTTATCCTTGCTATCTGTTCTTGGATGCATTACTATGACACCTGCATAAGAGACATGTTAGTAACAATATATAAGAGCAATTGAAAAGAGATAAAAGAAATATGGAAAAGTGCAAAAAGAAGAAACTAGACTAATATGATGGACTATGAATTTGAAATTTAGATGGATTGTTGTTAGTCCTAGCTAATGGGTTAATGGATATACGATTTATTGATTTATATGGAAATGCATGTGATATGCACTATAGTATGGTTGGCAGGGGTTAATGTGACATAGGGTGGCACTCTTGGCAATTTGTGGATGTTGGTTTCGATGCACGATTTAATTGAATGAAGTAATGAATTAGTGGGATGGCATGTACTAAGGAATTGAATGACTGGAGGGTGGAGGTGACATGCATTTACTGCACGTCACTCCATACCCTTCCCACTGGTCATCACCCTGGCTATTGTTCAACTATGTTCATTGTGGTTAAGCTCCAATTTTCGAGTAGAGGAAGAACAACTCAGCCAAGCTCGTGTTTTTAAGGATTTCGTGGTTACAGGTATGTCTTTTCACCATCCATGAAAGAACTTTGGTTATGAAATAGATATTGGCTCAGTGATGTATGGGTCTGTGCTTTCCTTAAGTCTGGAAACTGTGTAAGATTGTGATATTTTTCTGGAATGAATGGTTGGTGTGGTTTCATTACAATAATGTTTGAAGTTATAGTTCATTGATCATTCTGAGTTTAGAATCCATGAAGGCTCTCTGTCATCCTTATTGGTCTTAGTTGAAGGGTTTTCATTATGTCCAGATTAGCTGGCTATCTCCACACTTTCTTGTCACCATACACTTTCTTGTCACCATACCCAGTCGTTTGTTGTTATGGGGTTTGTTGGGTTTGCAACACTTTGTGTCACTGCATATTGTTCACTTGGGTATGGGTTCATTCATGTTATTGGTGTTTGCGCAGGGGTTTATGATAGCCGTTATGCCAAAGTGCTTGCTTCAGGTTGATTTCTAGTTCTCAACTCTATTTTATCTCAACATTCTTCAGTTGATTGGGAAAATCACGAGGGTTATACCCTGCGCGTTCTAAGTATTGTTACAGGACCAAAATGAAGCCTTTCTCCTATGTTCATAATCTCTCCTATCACGGGAATTCTCACCCTGTATGTGAAGTTATTGGTGGTATACACTGTTTGTGAACCGTCGGTCTCAGAGGTTCTCACCCAATGTTGGGGGGGGGTTGACTTTAGTATCCCTGTGTTGGTCCATAGAGAAAACCCTTGACTTCTCAAGCCTGATTTTTGATAGAGGGAACCATTGTGTCCAGTCAGGTATG
>ML777223.1:18339-33298 GCA_009831015.1 Picea engelmannii | reverse complement strand
ATTCTCTCCATGATGGTTAAGTCTCCAAATCTTATATAATGATGGATTTCCATGGAGGAATGGGGAATGGAGATTGAGAATTATATCAAAATTATGATCTCATGAGTGGTATTGGAACATCAACATTCTGTGTGTGGATTTTTTAAGCAAGGGTTTGGACAAGGGGAACTTGATGAAGCTGCTGCACTCACATATATGGTTGTAAGTTTTCTTCATTGTTGTTCTCATTAATATAATATGATTGGCTTGTTTCTTTCAATTATGTGTTTGATCTCACATGAACTTGTCTCTAATAGATAGATCTATTTCGAGATAATCTCAGTAGAGTAGGAAGCTGGTTGTATCTTTGTTTGTCTACAGGGCTTATCGAGGAGTTTAATATTGGAGCTCAACTCGGAATGTGCAGGGAAAAACACCGATAAAAAGGTACTTCTTTTCTCCTTCCTCTTCACACATTAGTTTATCTAGATCTAAAAGGAAGTCAGTGTCCATGTTAAGCACCTTCTGTCTTAAGAGTTAAGAGTCTAGCTCTTAAGAGGAGATCTACCTGTCCGTAGGGATATTTTCCTTCAACACTTTCTTATGTAGTGAATCTATTTTGCTAAAAAACCTCTGTACTCCAATGTCCATTGCTTGGGCTCTTTCCTCAAGTTGCAACATTAATCCTCTCTTGGTCAAAAATTTCTTGACCTCAAGGATAGTTTCTGTCCTATCCTCAATTTCCAAGGCCTCCAACTCCTCTCTTGTTTTAGAATTCAAGAATCTGATGATCTCATTTGCCTTTGTAGGCCTTTCTCCCAATTCTCCTCTGATCTTATCAATGGCTTGTCCGCTTCTCTGCACTAGTTCATGCTGCTCAAACATAATCTGTATGAGTGGCCAAATCTCTGTCATGGATTTGCATATGTCCATGGATCCAAATATTTTCCTTGGCCTCTAAAAGTGTTTTGGCCATGATTGTTTCCTTCTGCAGCTTCTGTAGTTCTTGCTTGAGTCTCTATGTTGTGTGCATCTCTGTATTGTAACTAGACTAAAAATTAGACTTCAGTTGCTGAAGGTTATTGATCTCAACCTGCAGTCTTTTAATTTTCTTGACTTTGCCAACTTTTTTGATGCATCTATGGTTGTTACTGAGGTTGTTGCTGGAAGTTCTATTGTTGTGGCTGTTGTTGCTGTACTAACACCTGTGATGGGAACTTCTTGAAGAGGAATAATAGTGATTGTCACATTTTGTTCCTTTTCCTTGACTAGTTTCTCTAACTCTACTTCCATCTCCTTAATCTGCGCATTCTGCTCCATGATTAATTTCAACATTTCCTCCTTGTGACCTTCAGTCTCAGCCATTTCCTTTGCGTATGGGTCTTCTATAGCATGAATTTTTAGTTGTTTCCTTAAGGATGATATATCAACATTCTTCTTCTTGAGGAATTGTTCTGCTACTTTAACATTGGATGGATCATATCCAATTTTCAACACCAGTTCTTATAAGGATTTGATCTTTTTATCCTTAGCCAGGGAGGTTATATTTTCCAGTTTGAGCTGAGACTGGACATTATTTAGAGAAAAATGCAACTTTGCAGCAATCATGGAGGTATTGGATAGGGTGGATAAAATGATTTCTCCAGTATGTCTGTGCATATCCATTTGATCGGCTGGTTGCACCTCTTTGATGTCAAAATCAAATGTTGAACTTTTATAATAAAAAATTGCTTTGGGTTGGGGCACCTATGCCTGCAATAATTCCATGTGCATCCTCCCTTTCTCTGTGTCAAAAGAAGAGAGAAACCTATGCTGGGCTGTAGATGTCTGTTTCTAGAATTGAGCATAGGTACTATTAGTCAACATCTCATTTTTCTTCTTGATTAAGTTATACTTCTCAAAAATATTGAGTCTTGCAGACTCCTGTGGGGATTTGGTTGTCAATGTTGTATCAGTTTGCTTCTTTGATGAGGAAGTGGAAATCATTTATTGTCTTCTTGAGAGAAGTGGTAAATGTTCTCTCTCCATTACTATGGTGGACTGAGTCTCTTCTCCTCCAGACCTGTCAGGTGTATGACTAGTCTTGGGCCTCTTTCTGTAAACCTGGAAATCTTCTGCCGAGACCTCTATAACTGAAGGAGAGACTTCCTTTCTGGGCCTTTTCTCTACTGGTACCTGTGGAGTGATTTTTGGTGAAATTATGGAAAATGAAGGTTGTTGTTTAGTGTCAATCATAGTGTTTTCCTACCACACTGTTTGGTTCATGAATTTCTCTATCTCTGGTTTAGGCACATGAGCATAGGGGAAATTCTATTATTTAATATGGTTTCTGCAATAATTACACATGGATCATAGTGCCAAGGAAAACTAAGACTGAACTTAATTTCTTTTAACAACTTGTTGGCGTCTTCCCCTATAGATTTTCTATTGCAGATGAAAGAACCAATCTAACCTCTGATCCTAAGTTGTTGTTTTTTCTTGAAAGCCACAAAATGAATGTCGTCTGAATTAATCATATGTCTGATATATTCCAGAGAGAATATTATGACAGACAAGTATTTAGGCATCTTGTAAGGGGCCAATTGACATCCGTAAACTCTGATATCTATGTGATCCTGGTACAGGTACCAATCACCTATTTTAGCAAGGTCTGACAGGTGTAGAATACTTTGAATTTCTTCATTTATCCTGGGTTTTGTTCGTCCACTGAGCATGCTTACCACTGGATGTTAAAACATGTCAGTGAAATTCTTGAAACTAAACTCATATGAGTTATTTCTCACTAATGATTTCCAGGATGTGACAAGTTGTGGGTTACCATCTTGGTCTAGCTTTTGCAGGGAGAAAACAAACTTCTCTGCTTGGAAAAATATGAACATGTATGCCAATATCGAGGAATACCTGAACATGCCCTCTGTAGAAAACTTGAAGAGTTTCTCATGAATGTTGTCAGCCATAAACTTGCTGAAATTGAACTGTGTAGTAGCCTTCTCTTCGGTGGAAAATGTGGATAGAAAACCGAGGATGGGTTCGTCTACCCACTCGTCTGAATAGTATCCTAGTAGACAACACAAGGAAGAAATAATCTGATTACCTTTCACTAAGAAGATTGAGGAATGGTAGGGGGGATTATTTTTGGGTAAATGGGCACTTTCAGTTAGGAAAAGCTCAAAGATTTTAGCTCTCTGTGGGAAAGACAACTTCTGGTACATCTCGATTAGAATTTCAATGGAAAGAGGAGAAATGGAGTAAGCTGTGGGTATTTTCATTATTTGGTCTATTGTTTCTGGGGTAATGGTGAAAAGAGTTTCCCCAGATGATGAAACAATGGATATTTTTCCTGGGAGATAGTGTGCCTAGAATTTTAGAGAGAATTCAGGGAAATGGTATATCTGAGGGAACAGGTACAGTGGGAGATTGGACTCCCAGAGTCCAATCTCATCGCTCTGGTCTAGAAAGGTATCTTTGAGCCAGAAGTGCAATTCGAAGAAGTCGAATTCACACTTTGGCTCTGCAATTAAGTAGTCTTTATCGAATAAAGGTATTTTATCCAGGTCGATGTGAGGTGGGAGGGCAAAATTCTCTTCAATCTCTAAAGATTTGGATTTGGGTGCCATTGATCCGACTAATACCTGCAAATCTAAAACAAAAAGATGTTAACTATGTTTACTAGGCGTTAATGGAAACCGTTGACTGAAGAGAACAGAGAAAGGTGGCTTTGGATGCGTCTGTACCATGAACAGTGAAACAATGGTGAAAAAATGGGATTAAGTGGATGAACGAGTGTTCGTTAGGGAGTGGGTGATGAGTTAGTTGGTTAACGGTTATGGCCGACCACATTGATTGGCCAACATGCATATTGGGAAATGAGATGGATGGTAATGAATGGGTAACAAGTGTATGGAGGTGACATGGAGGGTAGTGAGTGGATAACAGGTGGATGGGATGTGACGGGTGATAGGTGAGTGGGGGATGATACGTCGGTAGAGTAGTGGAGCATGACGTATAGACAAAGGTAGTGGAGTGTGATGTCAGAGTACGAAGGTGGTATGAGTGGGTGGTTTGGCGGTTTTATCGGAGGGGGGGGGGAGTCCGAGTTAAAAATAACACGCCATGTTATGAGGGGCTCGCCCGAGAAAAACTGCCTGCTCGGACACCCCCCCCCCCACCGTTAAAGGCATAATGGTCGGGGGGGGGCCCGATATCCTTTTCCAACTGCCGATCTGGGTGCATGATGATGGACCACTGAGATTTGCATGCACTTTATCACAAAGCACCAAACATGATATATCACCCCAAAAATTAGGATAGCGCTTTTTTATGGGTTTTTTGTTGCTCCCCTTCTTTCATTTTTGTCACCAAGGGGTCAAAATACAACATTTTAACTCAAATCAAAGAATTTAACCAACTTTTCATCAATTTTATTGAAATGAAAGCATACTAACCTATATCCTAATCTAATCACCTAGCAAAATTAACCTAGATTAGATTGTTGGGCTAAAGAATTACTCTAACCTAGGACATTTGACCAAGTTTAAACTTTTTGATCAAACTTATTCACTAACTTATCTAACTTGGCTAAGATTAGACTGTTTAGCCAAGTTTATTCACTAACCTATCTGCATAAATTCAAAGGACTTGACCATGGTTAGATAGTATGAATCAAGCCATTTTTATTACATGGGGTTTTATCACTTTTCTTTTCATACCCTCTTTTATTATTATTATTATTATTATTATTATTTTCTTTTCTTTATTTTCTTTCTTTCTTTTTCTTTTGTAAACATTTGTAGAATGAAATATTATTTACAACAAAAATACAACTAGAGGGAAAATTTCTAGTCACCAGTTGATCCTATGAAACATAGGGTTATAAAAATGGATACACCTGGGGATGGTGATCTCCTTGTGAGGTGCCAAGAACTTGCTACCTTATGCTTTGAAAATTCTTCTCCAGTGCTTCTTCTACAACTTGATTTATTTTATTTTGAAAATCTGGTGACACTGGTCATTGGCTTAGGGCCTTCTCTTCGGGCTTCAACCATCTGATCAATAACACCCACACATAACATGAAAGTAAAAACAGTTTGTACAATGGAATGGATGACTAAGATCTTCATTGGGGTGGAACATAATGTTTGAGCATCCTGCCATTTACAGGTCCTCCTGGTAGGTCTGCTCCATCATTGTCCTAGAGAAAAAATGAGTTATTTCCTCTATATGCATGAATGATGTAAGGGCCTTTCCAAAAACTATTGAACTTTCCATGCTTACCCTTATCTTGATTTATGGAATCCCACTTCAGTACCAAATCACCCAACCCAAAATCATCCTCTTTAGTTTTCCTATCATAAATATTTTTGATGCTCTCTTGGGTTACCTGCGTCTAGTTATACACTTTTTCTCTGGTTTGTTGTAGTTGGATCATCTGATTTATTATCCTTTGGGTATCATTAGGATCTTCTTGAAATTCTTGAAACAGTTTCATAACAGGAACTCCTAACAAAGTGGGAAAAACCGCATCAGTTCCATATACCAACTGATATGGGGACATACCAATGGATCTTTTTGTGGTCAATCTGTCGGCCCACAGTGCATGAACTAACTTTTTATGCCCGGAATTCTTATTTTCCTACAACATATTTTTTATAATATTCACCAAAATTTTATTTGAGGACTCAGCTAACCCATATCCTTGAGGGTAATAGGCAGTGGAGTGGCCCAAAGTAATTTGGTACTTGCTGCAAAATTCTATTAGCTTCTTTGATCTGAAAGCTATTGCATTGTCAGTTATGATCTTCCTAGGGCATCCAAAACAAGACATAATATTAGTTTCCAATAATTTAATGATGATAGAGTCAGTGGCTTGCTTGCAGGGTACATCTTCAATCCACTTTGTGAAGTAGTCTGTAGATGTTAGGATCCACTTATGTTGGCCTGAAGAGGGTGGATGAATCTCACCAATAAAGTGAAAAACCCATTGTTGGAATGGATCTTCAACTGAAATAGGTTTCAGGGGTAGAGGCAAAAGTTTCCTTTTTCCTTCAAAAACTTGGCATTTGTGGTAGGAGGTTACTTTTTTATGCACATCTGCAAACAAGATGGGTCAGTAAAAACCAACTCTGAGGATCTTGTTAGCAGCAGTCTTCCAACTTAGATGCCCATCACAATATCCTTCATGGAAATCATGCAATACCTTGTCAGCTTCATATTTTAATAAGAAATTAAGTAAAATGCCTCCAGGATCTTTCCAGTAAAGGTTTCCACCCATAATACAATATTTCAATTCTTTTAGTTTTAAGGATCTAACTTTAGTCTTAGTTAGACCAGGAGGAACTTGTAAATTATGTAGGAAACATATGAGGTTTGCGTACCATGGAGAATTTGAGAATACCTCTTTTACATGTGGAGTCACCCACTCCCCCTGTTCATCAACTGCAACTAAGAATTATATATATAAAGCATGAAAATTGGATTCAACCATCAATTTAGCCAAACCCTGAACCTTGATTAGTTTAGTGGGTTTGATTTCTATATCACATTCCAAAAAAACAACAATCCACTTCCCTCTCCTACCATCAGGGTTAACCTGAGTCAGGGTTATTTCTTTTACAAGGAAAAAATCTTGTTTCTCCATTATATTATAGTTCAGTGCAACATCTCTCAATGACTTGTTGAAAAAGTCTATGGGTTGTTCATGGGCTTCACTATTTTTCTGCAATAAAACTGCTGCAATGGTGTGTTCTGATGCAAAAGAGAACAAATAGAAATCCTTAGTGTAATTTGGACTGATCAATACATGGGATTGTGTAAGTGCATGTTTTACCTACTCAAAGGACTATTTAGATTCAGTGTTCCATTTTATTTTGGTATATTTTTTCAACATATTTGTAATGTTCCTGAGGAGTTCTTCCAAATTGGGTATGAATCTTCTCAGAAAATTTATTTTACCAATGAATGATTGCAATTCTTTAATGTTCCTAGGGTGGTCTAATTTCTGGATGGATTCTATTCTGCTGGTGTCTATCTTAATTCCATCTTTATAGATTATATGCCCGAACAACTTACCTTCTTCCAAACCAAAAAGAGTTTTCTTGGGATTCAATGAAATCCCAAACTTTCTGACTTCTCAAACACTCGTCTGAGGTGTTTTAAATGTTCCTCATCTAATTTGGAGTAGACAATAACATAATCCAAATATATCACTATAAACCTACCGAGCTCATCCACAAAGGCAATGTCCATTTTTAACATAACCAACCACCCACAGGCCAGGGCATGCTACCTTCAAGCCCACCCTTGGACTTCTTTCTCTTACCGATACCTTCTTTAAAGTTTAAGGATGCATAAAAGAAAAGGCTTTAACGACATGCACAACATTATCCAACAATCATGCATACTCTAAAGATTCAATTAAACGTTAATTAAATATACACAATGGAAAATACATTCATATACATATAAACGATACCATAACAGAGAGCACTTATCTTTGTGAAATATGACACCAACTAGTTGCAGACCGAGGACGTTCCACCCAACCGTAGACACTACTGTTCCAAAAATCAACAGCAGCGTCACCCCCGAGCCAGGGCTATGAATCCACAAGGATGGTTCCAGAGGGTTAATTAGCTTCCCAAACCATTCAACACCCAAGCTCTCATAGGCTTTCCAGCTATCACAAAAATCCAAGTACCCAACTCTCTTCTACCCAACTTGCACCACCTGAGAGAACGAACCTCCACCCTTCTTTGCCATGAAATCCCTCAGGAATTTCTTCTCCTTATTCGGGCTTCAACGCAACTAGTCCAGAATATCAATGCTAGAACTCTCAGGATTCACAACTGTGAGAAACACTGGACACATGCCAATGCATCTCAGACATGTGGCCTCAGGTCATAGCTGGATCACACCAACAACCACTACAACCAACTATCCCGTGGATAATCTTTGACAGTTCGACTCCCTTTCCTGAGCCAAGACACGGATGAGGATGGATCAATGAATGGGTCAGTGGGTGCATGGGAGTGTGTGCATGGGAGTGCATGAGGTAAATGAGTGAATCGTACAGGAAATCAATGAACAAGCCATCATTCGAACCTCCCCATCAAACCAGAGGCAGGTTTAAGTAACTACGTGGGGAAATCAAGAACCTCCTGGACTTCCCCAATAATCTCCCATAACCGATCCCCTCCCTTAGGAAAAAAGGGTAATTAACATAGGAATAAACACTTATCCCCTCAAGCCCCCTCTCTTATGGAATCATATCCCCCTATAACTCTAGTCCTTGTCCGTCTAGCAACCAACCATGTATTTATTATTAATAATGATAAAAACATTACATGTCTTGGGCACACTGGCCTTTTAATAATTGTTTGGGCACTCTGGCCTCTCAGCATTGTAACAATACATTATTTAATATGGGGGTTCAAAATCTAGGGTGTTACATCCCCTACCCCTTATTTTGGCACTGTCCTCAGTGCATATACAAAATAGAGATCAAAATCTCAAATTTATTCAAAAAGCTATGGGTACTCTGCTCACATGGAATCTTCATGCTCCCAGGTAAAATCTTCAGGACCGTAGTAGGTCCACTGAACTTTTACCATCTATATAACTCGATTCTAGAGCATTTTGACTTTTCTATCCAATACCCGCACTGGCTGAACCTGAAAATATCCCTATGTCTCTACCCGAATCAGATGCCAATGTTACACATTATTTTCATCATCCTTATGAACATTAATGATGTAAACCTATCTGTTGCCTTCAGAAGGGTCAGTGGCTTGAGTTCCTAAAGAAGGAAGGGAGAAGAACTTTTCCTGAGAAAAGAAGTTGCATTTTCCTTTGTAAAAACCCTATAAAAAGGAAGTTCATAGGCTGCATTATAGCTAGGGTGCAAGAATGCCTGATTCTCGCAGGATACATCATAGCTAGGTTGCGAGGAGTTCACAGTCTACTCTATAGGCAGGGTGAGAGAATGCTTACACGTGGGAAAAACGAGCATTTTCTCGAATCTTCTAGAAGGAGAAACGTCCATGGTGAGGTGGCATCCAAATGGTTTGGATCTTACTCACTTTCATGATATACTGGGATCATCCTAACCTCCTCACCTTATCCTCTTCAGCTTATAAAAGAAGAGGAGATCTCATGGAGAAGGGCTAAGTTGGATTTGGCTTGGAATTATTAGCTTGGTTAGAGTGGTTTTGAGTTTTGCCTTTGTCAAGATAGATTGTGAATATTATCAGATCTTTGCTCTCATAATTCTTGGAGTGAAAGTGTGTGGGGAATGAAGGACAGTTGGAAGGGACCTTACGACATCAAGGCCATGGTTGTAATCTCTCTTTCACATTTAATATGATGTAGTAATATGATTCTTTCCTATAAATCTTGTTGTGTTTTATTGTATGATTCCTTGATCACATACATAGGTTTATATTGATTTTATGCTATTGCTATCACTTTGGTTGGTTGCGTTCTTTTGCAGGTTCATCATTCTATGAGCGTTGGAACGGAGCTAGGATGGCGATGGAGAGAGGAAGCGACGTTTAAATGGTATGTCACCCATCCCTCTTTAGTTAGTAAATTCAATATCTAAAACTTAAGGAAAGCGTCATGTTTTGGTGTGTTTTGTTCTAGATATAGGTGGATCTAGGGAGATCAGTTAGTGTCAGCATCTACCGATTTATCCAATAACAAAATTGGCGACTCAACTGGGGAATGGATTGTTTCCTAGTTAGTCTAGTTTCCCTTTCTTTGATTTCTTCATTTATGGTCTCTGAGTCAGTGGGAGATCCATCTAGACTCTCTGGATCTGAATGTTCACTCAAAATTTTTGTCCTTTTTCCAAATTTTTCTTGATTACAAACCTTCTCGCACTGTACCTCTTTGTGGCTTGCGAGAATCATTGATGTTCACACCCTATTGTTCAGTTCAATGCGAACTTCTCACACCCTGCCTGTATCTAGACTGCGAGAAATCCCTAATTCTCGCACTGTACCCCACTACCAGGCTACGAACTCATTTGTAAAAGTTTTGGATTAGGTCTTCCTGTCTTTTTGATGCCCAGTTTTGCTTTGATCAACTGGATTGAACTTTTGGAGCCTATATTGATCTGTTTACAGTCTGCTTGACATTCTTTGAGTTGCTTTTAGCCATCTTTGCTTTGTTTGGTTTTGAAGAATTGTTCTCTTGCTTTGAGTGTCTTTCAATTACAAAGCATGTGTTTTCTTTAGAATTGTTTAGGGAAAGATCAGATTTCTTCTGAATAGTTCTCTTTAAAAGAAAACTTTTAGTTTGGGTTTCTTTGTTTTAACAAAGTTCATTATTGCTTTTAGTGAAATTTTTGAAACAAAAAGATTTAATTTCTTGCCTTATATTAGATTGGGGGCATCCTTGCATTTGAAGTAGCGAAATTGCATGATTCTTGGCATTTTTTGGTCTTAAATTCCGAAAATTTCCCCCCCTCATGGCCGGTGGGGGGGGCATGAATCATGCATTGGTGTACAGTACCTTTTTCTCATTTCTTGAGAATCTTGATATTGATGAGTTTAATAGATTTTGGGACATTGTGCATCTAGGAATGATAAATGTCTTCTCCTTCTCGTAGCATAGCTTTCATCGAAATGAAAAGATTGCATCTTCATCTCTTTGCATAACTTTCGAGTCGGTCAAAACACCATATTGTCCATGCCATTTTCCTTTGAGTAACAACATCCATAAAATAAAGCGCTTATAAAAATTTATTAGACATTTTTATCTTTTATGGTGGCAAACCTACATTAGATTAGTTATAGGGCTTTGGAATAGGTGTGAAAGATAACTTTCCAAAGCTGCAAACAAACATAGTATCTTGTGATAGGGAGAGTTAAATCCACTTACTACATTTTGTCCTGGGAAGCCCTTATAACACAAGGGTCAATCACGAGGTCACATTGAGACTAGTAGAGTTACTCACCCTGCTTTGTTGGTATTGGTGTAGATATTTCACATATTACGGGGGTCACTTGAAGGTATACCCACAATGATGAGTGGAAGCCTCTCAAGTTGATTTCGGGCTATATACCCTGCCCTTGCATGTGGATCATATTGTCAACTATTTCCCCAGGCGTCATTGTTGTTTGTGGTAACCTTAGTGGCCTATCTCTTTAGGATATTTACATAAGGTGACTATGGAGGGGAAACTCTTCACGGTACCTGGAATCAACGTTGGCCAAACTCACTTGGGATCCTTGAGGGTATACCCGCAATTATGTGTGGGAGCTAGCACCAAGGTGTAAGTCTGTTAAGTAGGTCGTCAACGTAACTTTTCCACCCTCTCTATCTTAGCCCCTTCTTACTTTGTTCCTGCGATGTTGGAATTCATCACCAATTAGTGTGCTCATTGTGAGAAGGTTTTTTTTGTTTGCTTGCTTCCTAGATTTTTAGTGTGTGATGTTTGTTTTCCCTAGAAGACTCTAGGTTGGATTTGTTTTATATGGTGACAGTTCCCGAAATGACCAATGAAGGAACCCCTACTCTAAGGGAACCTTTTGTTTTTCCTTCTTATGGAAACATTGGTCCTCCTCACATCGCTACTTTGATCCTTCCAGGTCTCACGATTGGACTGTTGGTATGGTTGTTTTCCACTCAGGTAATCCCGAATGCAGTAAGTTCTTTGGTCATAAGCACTTCCCCCCAAGAGCATCAAACTCATGTTGATACTTCACCATATTCACCAGTAAGATCTTCTTCACCTTCTTCACTTGCAAGGTCTTCTTCTGTTTCATCTTCTTCGTCGAGTGAGAGATTTGAAGCTAATAACCCCGTGGATAAGAAGAAGAAGAAACAAAATAATAATAAGAAGAAAAATAAACAAGGGTCAAAACCTCCAACCACTGCTAAACATGTTGGAAAACAACCAATTACTATTAATCATGTTGGGAGTGTTGATGATGTCAAGATCACCCAAACAACCCATAAGCCCAAGTACCCTTACAGGCTTTGTAAGGGTAGCCATCTTCTTAAGGGATGCCCTGGTCTATCCAAGGTTATAGAAGCATGGTCTACACATCCTCGCCAACCCATGTCGTTAGCCTCTGAACAACATATTGATGACTTCCCGTTGACTAGTCACGATATAGTTGGGAAGAAGAAAAGGAAAGCCAAGTTCCTGTGTATGTTATGCAAAGGGAGTCATCTAACTCATCTTTGCCCTCATATGGAAGAAGCCTCAAAATTTCTGGAAGACATGACTATTTCATAGCCTCAACTTCCAGCTGCTTATCACAAGTTTTCTCTTAACCCACCTGTAGTTGATGGAATGATCAATCCAGCCCCTTCGTCGGTCAATCCAGTTTATCATGTCGTCAATCTGGTCACATCCTTAGTTAAACCAGTTGACATAGTGGTTGATCCAATCCTACCCTCGGTCAACCCCACTCTCCCTACAGAGAGTGAAATCCAAGTGGTTGATCCGATCTCTTCCTCGGTCAATCTCCCTCTCCCTCTAGAGAGTGAAACTCGAGCGGTTGATCCGTTTCCACCCGTCGACCCCATTCTCCCCTTGGAGAATGAAACCCAAGTGGTCGATCTGATCTCTCCATCGATCGATCCTACTCTCCCGCTAGAGAGTAAACCCGATACTGCCCAGGTTTTTCTCGTTGATACATAATCTACCATGCCAGGGGCTATTCCTCCTTCTCCTATGGAACCCCCTCCAAGTAATGAGGTCATCCTTTTTAATTGGGATGTGCTAACTGGACCTCATCTTCCCTCTCACATTCCTTTCCAGATTACAGTGTAATTTTTTGGTTGGGATGTTCCTCAGACATTGATAGATGAAGGTGTGTCTGTTAGCATTTTGTCCTCTTTTGCTTGAAAATCTTTGGGTTGTCCTCAGCTTGCCCCGGTTATGTATAATTTGTTAGCTTTTAAAAGAAGAACCAGTCAACCTTTAGGGACCCTTCCCTAGTTTCCTGTAACTTTGGGAGGGAAAACTGTCTTTATTGATGTCATGGTAGTCCAAGATACCTTGGATTTCGCTTTACTCCTTGGGTGAGATTATGTCTATGCCATGAAATATATTGTGTCTACTCTTTTTCGTGTGATATCTTTCCCTCACAATGGACGAGTTGTGACTGTTGATCAAATTTCATTCATTGACCCCGACTGGATTGCCTCCCTAAATGGTTCTTATATGCAGATGGTATCACCCCTGCCACAGGTCAATTATGTGGCATTGTCGCCCATGGCTTCAACTTTTGAAGACTTAGATCCAGTAGTTGACATGGTGATCTCTTCGATAGGGTTGTTAGAGGATGATCTCTTTACCTTTGTCACAACACTTGACATGGTGTCCTTCCAGAGTGTGTTTCTTCTTTCCAATGAAGACCTCTTGGAATCCATGACTGAGTTTTTTCCCTTGACATGGTGTCATTATGGAGCATTGTCCTCTTGGAATCCATGATCAAGAAGAGAGACTATGAGGATAGTTTTTGTGTCTTTGAGGCAACCTTGTTAAAAAATGAAACAAAGGTCTTTGAGCATAGTTTTCCAATTTCAAGCTCATTAAAAAAATGAAACCACTTACAAGGATAGTTTTTGTGTCTCTGTGGCAACCTCGTTAAAAAATGAAATAGAGGTTACGAGCATAGTTCTTGTTTCTGTGTCAAGCTCGTTAAAAAATGAAATAGTTTTCCCCCTCTCTATTTGAGTCAAGTCCTTCATCTAGTATTTGAAGCTTCATTCCATTATCCTTTGCAGATTGGATGAAACAAAGCTTGGGGGGCATTTTCCTTCCTCAGCCTCTGGACTTCATGCTGAAATAGAGTCGCTAGTTTCTTAAGCGGGGGGCTAAGTACCAACCATCCATGTGTTATGCATTGGGAATTCCAAGCATAGTTTTCTATGGTTCAAGCTTGTGTAAAAATGAAACCACTTACCTCAAGCATAGTTTCCTCTGGTTCAAGCTTGTGTAAAAATGAAACCAAGTCCAAGCATAATTTTGTTTTGTTTTAAAGCTTGCGTCAAAATGAAAACAATCCCGAGCTTAGTCTTTGTTCTTTCTCATGCTTGTAAATACTTGAGAATAAGTTACCGATCTTAGTCTTTGTTCTTTCTCGTGCTCATAAATCAATGAGAATGTAATCGAGTATACTTTTATCACTTTTTCATACTCATAAAGGTTATACGAAAAAGGACCCCCCTGGAGTTCCCTTTAATATCTTTTTAGACTCTCTAAACATGAAAAGATTGTCGAGCGATCTTGTTCTTTTCACGCTTGTTAAAGTATTTGAAGAAAACATCTGTTGAGCGATAGTTTATCTCTTTTTCGGTCTCATCAGGCTACTTTATGAAAAGGGAACTGAGAGAGTTCTCTTTAAGTGTTTTTTAGACTCTCTAAACATGAAAAACCCATGAGTTTTCTTTCTTTGGACTCATAAAACAAACATCGAAAGGACCATATGGGACCGAACCAATCCTTCCTGGGGTTCGTTAAACATACTCCGAGGGACTCGTCCGAAGGATGAGCTTACATTTACAAGCATATGTTATCCTCCTCAAGTTTGTGTAAAAATAAAGAGGTACTCGCCATAAATGGTGGGGGAAAAAATTGGAAAAGAAATGTGTCTAAACCTGTATTCCATGGAAGAGTCGCTTTTCAACATGAAACCCTTTCACTCACCTTGTATCTAGGTTGTAAAATTCGCTTGTCTCTTGATCATACTCCTTTATAAGATTACAAATTGGTTTGTGATCCCTGTTGTTGAGTCAATGTTTCCAAGATAGTTGTCGTGTCGTCAATATGTTCAAAATGAAGTTCAACCCGGAAATCCTTCTATTGCGTCGACCATTTCTACAGTATTTAAGCCTTCTATTGCGTCGACCATCCCTGAGTTAGTCCTGAATCACTTGTTACTCTGATATACATCTTGTTACTTGTTTTGTGTCATTGATGTGGGATACATTAAGTCCCCCCTATGATGAGTCTTTTCCTGTC
>ML777223.1:4498-17269 GCA_009831015.1 Picea engelmannii | reverse complement strand
GTTGGAAGGGACCTTATGACATCAAGGCCATGGTTGTAATCTCTCTTTCACATTTAATATGATATAGTAATATGATTCTTTCCTATAAAGCTTGTTGTGTTTTATTGTATGATTCCTTGATCACTTACATAGGTTTAAATTGAGTTTATGCTATTGCTATCACTTTGGTTGGTTGCATTCTTTTGTAGGTTCATCATTGTATGAGCGTTAGAACGAAGCTAGGATGGAGATGGTGAGAGGAAGCGATGTTTAAATGGTATTTCACCCATCCCTATTTAGTTAGTAAATTCAATATCTAAAACTTAAGGAAAGCGTCATGTTCTGGTGTGTTTTGTTCTAGATCTAGGTGGATCTAGAGAGATCATTTAGTGTCCGCACCTACCGATTTATCCAATAACAGCCAATCAATAACATGGTTAGGATCATGTACATATTTATTTAGTAAAGAGACATGAAATACATTATGCACATTCATGGAAGCAGGTAAAGCAAGCATGTATGCAACTGGCCCTATTCTGTCCAATATTTCAAATGGACCACAGAATCTGGCTGCCAGCTTTGTACAACTATCAAATTTCAAAGAGATTTTCTTGGGCTTCACTTTCAAAAGTACATGCTCCCCTACTTTAAATTATCTATTTGTACTTTTCTTGTCTGCATAAACTTTCTGTCTATCCTGAGCTGCCTTTAAATTCTGCTTGATCTTGACCACCTGGTCTTACATGTCCTTGAGAAACTCCGGCCCAAGTACCACTCTATCTGCTGGGTTGTCCCAGTTTACTAGAGTATCACATTTCCTACCCTTACAAGGCTTCAAATGAGCTCATTCTCAATGAAGCTTGATACCCATTATTATATGCAAACTCAACCAAGTGTAAGCAATCTTCCCACTTATATGGCTTATCCATCACATACATTCTCAGCATGTCTTCAATTATTCGATTGACCATATCTGTTTTCCCAATAGTCTAGGGATGATATGTTGTGATAAAGTTTAGATTTGTGCCAAATTCTTTAAACAATCCCCTCCATAAATTGGAGGTAAACTTTGTATCTCTATCCGAGACAATTGTCCTAGGTATCCCATGCAACCAAACAATTTCCTTCATGAAAATTTATGCAATATTAGTCGATGTATGCGTTGTCTTCACAGGCACAAAATGAGCATCCTTTGTTAATTTTTCAACCACCACCAGGATTGAATCATGTTTCTTATTCATTCTGGGTAATCCCATGATGATATCCATGGTGATCACTTCCCATTTCTTCTCTAGGATTGGTAATGGCTGTAGCAAACCACCTGGGTTCCTATGCTTAGCCTTCACCTTCTGACATTCCATACATCGAGCGATGTAATAAATGACATCCTTGTTCATTCCTGGCCAAAAGAGCCGGCTTCTTATTGCTGTAATTGTTTTCTGGTAACCGACATGTCCAACATAAGGAACATCATGCATTTCCTTCAGTACCAAATTCCTCAGTTCTCCAAAACTAGGAACATAGATTCTATTTTTATGCATGAGTAGTCTGTCTTACTTTATCTCATACTCCTTTATTTTTTGTTGTACATCTTCTTGTCGTAAGTTTTCCTTTACATGTAGGTAATGCTGGTCTGTAACAATACCATCTAAAATTATTCTCTTCAAGTCTGACCGATGCATATTGAAAAAAGTAGCATGCATGATATGCACTCTTCTACTAAGTGCATTGACAACTTTATTCTCCTTTCCCTTGATATGCTTGATATCAGAGTCATATTCACTAAAAAATTCCAGCCATCCTTTTTTCATGGCATTCAAGGTTGGTTGTTCAAAAAGATACTTCAGGCCAATGTGGTTTGTCCTCAATTCAAATTTCTTCCCCATGAGATAATGCCTCCACATCCTCAAGGCATGAACAATGGCAGCAAGTTCCAAGTCAGGGGTGGCATAGTTCCTCTCACGTTCCTTAAGATTTATGGACTCATATCCAATGACATGCCCATTTTGTGTGAGGACTCCCCCAAGTCCTTCCTTACATGTGTCTGTACATACCACACAATTTTCATTTGGGTTAGAAATATTTAACACAGGTGGACTAGTAAGTAATTCCTTCAACAGATTAAAATTCTTTTCACACTTCAATGTCCATTCAAATTTAGTTCCCTTCTTTTGAAAAGAAGTGATGGGATGAGAAATCTTAGAGAACCCTACTATGAACCTCCTGTAGTATCCATCTAATCCCATAAAATATCTGACGTCTGAAACATTTTTGGGTGTTGGCCATCCTCTAATGGCTTCGATCTTCTATGGATCTACTGCTATGCCCTGCTCTGAAATAATGTGTCCCAAGTAATGGATCTAATTTTGATAGAAAGAACACTTACTCAACTTGGCATACAACTAATTTTCTCTCAGTACTTGCAATACCAGTCTTAAGTGATGTTCATGCTCCTCTTCAGACTTATAATAGATAAGTATGTCATCCAGGAATACTATGACAAAATTATCCAAATAATTCCTGAATATGCCATTCATTAAGGACATGAAGACAACTGGTGCATTGGTCATTCCAAATGGCACCACTACAAATTCATAATGCCCATACCTGGTCCTAGAGGTTGTCTGATGAATGTCTTCTTCCTTGATTCTTGCCTGACGGTATCCTGCCCTCAGGTCAATTTTTGAAAATATCCTTTCTCCTGTTAGTTGTTCAAAGAGGTCATCAATTCGGGGTAGATGATACTTGTTCTTTATAGTGTACTTGTTCAACTTTCGGAAGTCAATACACAGCCTCAAGGTTCCATCCTTCTTTTTGACAAAAAGTACTGGTGCTCCCCAAGGTGAAACACTTGGACGTATGTACCCTTTCTTCAAAAATTCCTCCAACTGCATTTGTAATTCTTTTAAATATGGTGTGCTCATTCTGTGAGGTGTTTTTGACACTAGGGCAGATCCTGGCACTAAATCAATTGAGAAATCTATCTCCGTTCTTGGCGGAAATCCAGGTATTTCTTAGAATACATCTTCAAATTCCTATAGTACCGAGAAATATTCAAGGCTTGGCCCCTTTGTATTATCTGGATATTCCACATGAGCTGCATATAATTGACATCCTTTCCTAAAACATCTTTTTAGCTGTAAGGATGAAATATCCCTTATAGAGATGGGTCTTGGAACTCCTTTCACAGTGCTCGGTTTTCCATCTCCATCAAGACATGTAAATGTCTTGTTATGAAAATATAGGACATCATGATGCTTATCCAACCAATCCATTCCAATCAAAATATCGTAAGACCCCAATGGTATGATATTTAGATCAATACTAGTATTCATGCCATTAAGACTTATGGAACAACTTCGGACCATATCATGGATTCTTCTCTTGGTTCCAGTGGCTAACTAAACCAATCTTGCTTTTCCAAGTTTACTTTTCTCCAAATGAAATCTACCCACTATCTTAGAATCAATGTAGCAATGACTTTCTCCTGAATCAATCAAAATAGAAATAGGTTGATTTATGATCTTACCTTCCACCTCGATCATATTGGACTGGTACTCTACTTGTCGATCATCTAAAGATGCATAGATTCTTCCCATATCTTTGACCATTGTAGCCTCTTGGATGTTGTGCACAATCTTTACTCTGTCTTTTATGTGTGGACAATCCTTGTATAGGTGATCTTCCTTGCATCCCCAACATTGGATTGGTGGTCTTCCCCTTTTTCACAAGGAATATTCCTTCTTGAAATATCCCTTAGCATATTGATCTTGATTTTTTCTATTAGGCTCATTCCTATTGAAGGGAGGTTTGAATCCTTTCCTCCTCTGATTGGACTTCACATTCTTCTTGTCCTTCCAAGATTTCTACAGGGATTCTCTTCCCTAGCCTTGCTCATACATGTATTTAGCCTTCCTAATGGCCTTAATCAAGGTCTTGGGTTCATCACACTTGATATTTTCCTTATAAAAGGATGGAAGTCCACTTAGAAATCTCTGTATTTTTACTTTATCATCATCAATGAACCTAACATACTTTAAAAATCCCAAGAACTTCTTCTCATACTTTTCCATAGTCATGCTTCCAAATCTGAGTTCAAAGAACTCCTACATTTTCTTGTCATAGAAATGCTCTGAGAGGTACCATTCTGTAAGTACTTCTTGAATTTCTTCCAAGTGATCCCACTTTCACTAACATGTTCCACTTTCTTTGGTTGGTCCCACCACATTGCAACTTTCTCGTGTAAATGGTAGGTGGCAATCCTGGATTTTAGGTTGGACGAATAGTTATGCAACTGAAAATACATTCTGAGCCCAAGAAACCATGATTCGACATCATCTTCCCTTTCTCTTTCACTGTCGAAGGAAGGTGGCTTGAGCTTCCTCAACTCACCTTGCAAACTATCTACCTCTTGTTTCCTTCTTTGGTGTCTGACAAGAGACACCTATGGACTACTTATGAGATCTTCCAATGCATAAAACCTTATTTCTAAGTAAGAAGGTGAGTGGTGTCCATGAGCTCTGCTAGTACTTCAGGAATAACAAACTCTCCCATGATCATTCCTTCTTTCATGGAACCTGCCTTTTTCCTCTTGTCTTGAGTTTAATCGCTTCTTCATTTTCCTCTTAAACTAATTTAATATCTACACAAATCAAGCATTTATCTGTCTTTTCTCTCTCATCAGTCTTTATATGTTTTCTTTGTAGCTCTGCACTTCCATATTCAAGATTCTTACCATTTCTATTAACGTTTCCTGCTCTCCTTTTCCTTTGTGCCCATTGGACTCTATCTCTACATTAACAACTATGGTATTCTGGCCTTCGGCCTCATTATCATGACTGGAGGCTCCCTCACCTTCTTCCATTTCCTCAATATGCATCCTGAGTTGAAGTGTTTAGACCCCTTAATTCTACAAAATGTGCAAGCGACCATTTTGTTAGAATTATGCATATGATAAACAAAATTTCCAAACCATACTACAGGTCTCTTTTTTGTGTGTGTGTGTTCATGGAGATCATATCCCCATTCTCCAAAAATAACAGTGCCCTATTATCCTTGGCTGACACATAACTCATCATGTGCAAGCACTTCCTTCAGACCACCTTCCCAGGTGACCACAACTAGAAACCACGGCTAAATCCTTCCTTATCACTTTTATGTCTCGAAGAAAACTAATTCGAACCTTATCCCTCCTTCACTCAGCTCTCAATTAGCATATGACCACGACCATGAACCTATGCTTAGATGAAAAAGTGCTTGTCCAGAGCTTCAGGACTTCAGAACTTTCATCCAGCACCGGATCAATGATCCCCATCCTCTTTCACGATTAACAATCGAGATCCACTTCGGGACTCTGTGCTTCGAGAGTCTAAAATTTCTTTGCTTGCCTCCTCTCGGAACGCTTTTACCCGGAGTTCATGATCTACTGACAAGTGTCCTCCCACATATCAATGACTGTGAATCACTTCGGTTCTTCAGGTTAGAAGTTTCAAATTTTCTTCCTGGATTGCTTTCACTAGAAGTCGACGATCCTTCAACGTGTGTCTTCTGGAATCAACGATCGATATGTACTCCAGCCTTTGGGAGTTATCAACCCAATGAAACCTATCACATCTTTCCCCCTCCAGAGTGCCCAATCTCTGGATTTCACGATCTATCGCCATGTGGTGAAATACTAGAAGAAGACATGTGGCCCAATCAGGCGGGTGACATGTGTCACGTTCTAACTAACCTTTCAATACTTCAAATGTTCAAATATTACTAACACGTGGCACACATCCCATGTTTCCACATCATCCCAGGTAACGTCTACAAGCCATGTCACTTCATAATTCTAGGGTCCACATCACTTCCAGGTGATGTCATCGTGCCCCACCACTTCGACTCTTCAGACTTCGGAAGTTTTAACACTAACGCCCTTCCCATTCTCCCTAACTCAAAATTCCCAAACTGGCGAATCCGTCGCCATGTGTTCTCCTAGATCAAACGGCTAAGATTCACTTCGGGTATTCACCTGGAGTCCACGAATCTGCACCATGTGTCCTCCTTAATCCAATAGTGGAGGCTTACTTCGGGTCTTCGAACTTCGGAAATATCATATTTCAAAAATTATCTGGCCCCACTGGATTTTATCCGAAGCTCAGGATCTGGTGACGCGTGGCTCTCAGTAGATCAACAACTGAGATCCTTTCAGGTCTTCGTACTTCAAAGAACTCAACTCTCAACCTTTGCTTTCCCCAGAAGTGTGTGGATTTTTGCTGCATGTCCTCCTAAATATCAAACAACTAAGATTCACTTCGGATCTCCGGGGTCCGAAAATCTCAATTCTCAACTTCTCCTGCACGCGTTTTCCTAGAGTGCTTTTACCCAGAGCCGACAATCAGTTGACATGTGTCCTCCTACAGATCGACAGTCCCCAGCTACTTTGGCTATATGGAGGTTCGTCACTCGAGTACCAACATGTCACATCACTGCATGCCTTTCAAATTGTGGGGGCACGCATCAATAGTTTGGAGTAACCCGCTTTTCGCCCTGCAATTTTTCTGATAATGACATGTAACCCCTTGGGGAAACCGTGGTTTGGATTGTAGGACCACCTTGGGAAATTATCTCCTGTGCAACTTGGTTCCCCACAATTCCTACTGTCTGTTGATCTCTCTTTCCAATGGGATCCGTTGGCTGTGACCTTAACCCTTTCTTCCTCTTTATCAGATGACCCCTTGTTTTCCTGTCCTCCAATCCAACGATCTCAGATCTCTCATGATCCTACAGTGGAGATCACTCCCAAATTTGAAGGGGACGGTCACGATCCTTTGAACCCCTTACACAGTTCTCTCACATTCTATCTCCTGTGTAGATTCTGCAACACCATTCCTCCTGATCTTTTCAACTTCACAGTCAAAATTCGATCTCGACCCTAAGACTCTGACCAACATACCCGACCGATATCGACTCGGTGTTTCAAACAGAAGCTCTGATACCAAAATGTAACATACCCAACCACCCATAGGCCGGGGCATGCTACCTTCAAGCCCACCCTTGGAATTATTTCTGTTATCGATACCTTCTTTAAAGTTTAAGGATGCATAAAAGAAAAGGATTTAACGACATGCACAACATTATCCAGCAAGCATGCATAACCTAAAGATTCAATTAAATGTTAATTAAATATACACAACGGAAAATACATTCATATACATATAAATGATACCATAACAGAGAGAACTTATATTTATGAAAGATGACACCAACTGGCTGCATACCAAGGATGTTCCAGCCAACAGTAGACACTACTATTCCAAAACTCAACAGTAGCATCACCCCCGATACAGGGCTATGAATCCATGAGGATGGTTCCAGAGTTTACTTGGCTTCCCAAACCAGTGAACACCCAAGCTCTCACAGGCTTCCCATCTCTCACAGAAATCCAACTACCCATCTCTCTTCTACCCATATTGCACCACCCGAGAGAACGAACCTCCACCCTTCTCTGACATGCAGTCCCTCAGGCAGTCCTTCTCCTTATTCGAGCTCCAGCGCAACTGGTCCAGAATCTCAATGCTGGAACTCTTAGGACTCGTAGTTGTGAGAAACACTGGACACAGACCAACACATCTCACACATGCGGCCTTAGGTCACGGCTGGATCACACCAACAACCACTACAACCAACTATCCCATGGCTAATATTTAGTAGTTCAGCTCCCTTTTCCGAGCCAAGATGCGGATGAGGATGGATCAATGAATGGGTCAGTGGGTGCATGGGAGTGCATGAGGGAAATGAGTGAATCGTACAAGAAATCAACAAACAAGCCATCAATCAAACCCTCCCATCAGAATAGAGGCAGGTTTAAGTAACCATGTGGGGAAATCAAGAACTTCCTGGCCTTCCACAAGAAGCTCCCGTAACCGATCCCCTCCCTTAAGAAAAAAGGGTAATCAACATAGGAATAAACAATTAGCCCCTCAAGCCCCCTCTGTTGTGGAATCATAGCCCCCTATAACTCTAGTCCTTTTCCGTCTAGCAACTAGCCATGTATTTATTATTAATAATGATAAAAACATTACAGGTCTTGGGCACACTGGCCTTTTAATAATTGTTTGGGCACTCTGGCCTCTCAACGTTGTAACAATACATTATTTAAGATGAGGGTTCAAAACCTAGGGTCTTAAACCATTTCTCTTTGGAAAGTGGCACCAACATTTATCAAACCAAAGGGCATCTTCACATACACAAAATTTCCCCAAGGTGTGGTGAAAGTTGTTTTTTCCTGGTCATCTGGGTGGACAAGGACTTGGTTATAGCCCGAAAAGACATCTAGTAAAGAGATCCTACTGGCCCCAACTACCTTTTGTAAGATGTGATCCATTTTAGGCAGGGGATAATTGTCTTTTAGGGAAACCTTGTTGAGGTTTCTGAAATCAATGAAAAGATTGATTTCACCAGTTTTCTTTCTGGTAGGAACTAGATTGGAAACCCATTTTGAAAATCTTAAGGGGACTATAATTTTGGCATCATACATATTTTTAATCTCTTTTTCTATCTGGGGAAATAACTTTGGATTTATTCTCCTAATTTTCTACTTGAAAGGTTTATGTTCTTCTTTAATTGGGATTTTATGTTGTATGATACTTGAGCCATAAGGTTTTAAATCTTCATAGCTCCAAGCAAATACATCTACATATTCCTTAAATAATTCAATGTATTTATGTTTTTTCTGGGGGGGGTAAAGATTTGGATAGTTTTATCATTTTGGGTTTGTCTTCTATTCCTATGTTACATTATTCGACCTCTTTACCACTAGGTTCAATCTTTGGTTTCTTTGCTACATCATTGAAATCAAACAATTCTTCTAAAGGAACCATACCTCTAGGTAAAACGTTATTTTTCAATTGCAAAACATCAAAATCTTCATCATTTTCATTTATTTCATCTGAATCTACTTTATTTACACTATATTTTTCTAATGTTGACTTATTTACATTATCATCATCGTTCTCTACATCTATATTTGTACACTCAAAATCATTCTTAGACTACAAGAAATCTTCAATTTGTTCATCGTTGCCAAATACCTGCCAATACCTGATGTTATCTGGGACAGTTGGTATGCACTTCACCTCTACTGTTTATTTGTGATTTGGATGGAAAGGTATTTTTCATGTGGCTGTCGAAGTAGCCAATCCATATGCAAGTATGTTCTGGCCTCTGGGCATTACCTGCAAGTCGATTTCAGTGAAACATTTTAGAAAATCTAAAACAACATTTCTATAAGCTCTGAGTCTAGGTTGTTTAGTTGAATACTCATCTTTGATTTATTTAATGACAAGTTCAGAGTCCCCTCTTACCATAATATTTTTGGCACCAAGCTTCTTTAATAACTTTAGGCCAAGAATCAAGGCTTCATACTCAACTATGTTATTGGTGCACTGGAAATTCAGTTTGTAAGAGTGGATTTCTGAATACCTTGCTTTATGATTATGCAACCACACTCTAGCTCCAACTCCTTCTTTTCTAACCGCTCCATCAAAATCCATACTCTAGAAATATTTTGTTGGTTCATCAATTTCTACTGTCATAGTTTTACTTTCCAAAGTGATCACTTGATTCTCCTTCGGACCAGATGCATCGTCTTCTAACTATGAAATTTGATTATCAAAGTCACCATCATTGTACAATATGAATGAATCCAGATCAGAGTGGACAACGTCTAATGGGTAGTTGTGTGTTTTTTCCTGACTGCTAACCATATACTTCATCAAAGTCTCTATGTACAATCTTCTATGTTGTCCATATACAAGTATGGTGGAATAAGACATATCTAACTGCAAAGTTCCCTTTAAGTTAGCACCCCATGACCTATATTGTTGGAATAGGGGCAGACCCAAGGTTCAACGCTACAACATCGCACCAAAAAAAACCTAACTACCGACAATTTCGACAATACCTATGAAGCAAATGAAGTCTCACCCGAGGTAGAGGCAGGGGTGGTTGCATGACTCAGATGTCTGCAACCTTAGCTGGGACATAGATCTATGATTCTAACACTTGATAGAGCACTCAACAGTTAACATTCATCTATATCCAGTCTTAGTTACAACACGATTAAACCCTAATTACAGAGTATCACAATATTCATTCAGATCTAAGGTATTTAAGCACTAAGCATATTCACATAGGTTAGATCCATAGTATTAAGCACATAACATTAACATATCTATCTACCATTAATCTATATTGAAGCACTAAGCACATTGACATATAAACACATCAACACATCACACAAAGCAGAGAAACACAACATGTACGTGGTTCACCCCCACCCTGGGGCTACGCCCACCAAATATTTGTCTTCTTTATTGGATTCTTCAATTAGTTACATGCACAGAGCATAAAAAACCCTACTCCACAGAGGATAGAGGATCTGCGCAACTCACTATATCTTCCTTCCCCAAGTAGATCTAAGCACACAACCTTCCACAGTCTCTTACAATGACTTTCACTTATCTCTGCAAGTCTCACATAACATGCACAAAGCACTTACCACTCTTGATCACCTAGATCCAACTATATCACTTAGCCATCCCTACTCACTACATCGCCTTACCATCTATTTATACATATAAAATAGGCCTAAGCATGGGTAAAACCATGGGCCGACATCCCATACCCATTACATAATCCCAAATCCCAAAAAGGACCCTAAAAGGGGACGAGATCCCGTGATCTCTGCTTTGTCTTGCTCTCTGCCTTCGACAGCCTGTCGAAGTCCCAAAATTAGGTCAAACATGACCAAGGATCCTCAAAACTTGGTCAAGGGCCAATAGGCCCCCAACTCTCACCTGTGACTCGTCCCAAGTCACTCTGATCTGAATAGTTCTGCTTCAAAAGCCTCGATCTTGGCTTGAGCTGCTTCGACTTTTTGTTGTGCCATGGCCTCCCGTTCAGTGAACTCTTGTATGAATGCTTCGTTTACATGTAACTCTAGGTGTTGTTTAGCTGCAGTGACGAATTGATCTAGTTCCGCTCCTCGACCTTCAATCTCTATGAACATTTGGTAAGCCTTATCCTGTATAGGTTGGAGCCTCTGAGTCACTTACATGACTTTTCTCTGGATAGTGTGGACCTGCTGCTGGGTAGTGCGCTGCTCCTGGGATCGCTTCATTATTTACACAGTTGGTAGGGGCTTCAACTGCACCTGTATTGTCTCTGCTTGATACTTTGCCTCTTGGAGCTTCGACTCCAGTGCCTTCAGTTCTGGGTTCTCAGTGAGTTTCTCATAGGTCTGGGCACTGTGATCAGTGAGTTTCTTACATTCCATGGTGAGGTCTTTGATTCTCTCAACTGTGCTTCGATCAATTTCTTCTCTTTGATCCCTCACATCTTGCAAGGTGTTGGGCACTGTACAGAGCTCTAAGTATACTATTTGTTGTTGTAGCTATTGGATAAATTTTGCAAGATGCTCTACTTGATGCGTGACTCGATCTTCTACTTGTGGCTCTAAGCCTGTCACAGAGTGGAGTTCTCTATTGACTACTTCCTTCACTTCGAGTTGCTCTGCGAGCAACTATTCTTTTTCTTGTTGCATTTGTACTTTCTCTTCTTCAAACTTTTCCTGGAGAAAAACCTTCTCCTATTCTGCAACTCTGCATTGTTCTATGATTATGCCTTGCACTTGCTTCAAGGCCTGGGTGGATTGTTCTGTTTCTTCTTGAGCACGACAAAGGGGAGCTTCAACCGCATCAGCTAGTTGGTGGAGTTGGGCTGGATCATCTCCCAACTCTGGTTCTCTTGATGGTAGGGGCGCAGTGGAGACTACGCAACTAGACTGAAGGGCCTACTGTACCCCTTGGACTTCAACCTCAATTCTATTGTACATTTCCTCCTACTTGGTTTCTTGTTTCTCCTTGATTTCCACTAAAGCGTCGTTTAGAGCTGCGATGATGAAGTCAAAATCATCGACAGTAAGCACAGTCTTCATCTTGGTCACGGTGTCTTTTTATTTCTTTCGGGAAGAAGGTTTTGAGGAAGAAACCTTCCTCTTCTTCATGGGATCAACCTCGTCTCTGGGCAGTGTTACTTCACCTTGCTTATGTTCAGCTCCCTTGTCGTTTATCTCTTCTACTTTGTCATCACCCCCTCGGTCAGGTGATACTGAAGCAGTCTTTCCTGAGGCACTGCTTAAATATTGGACCTCTTTATTCTTCTTTGTTCTACTGGGCCTGGGTGTATCATGTTCTTTATGCATGGTCTCTGGGTTGTCAGGGTTAGACATCTCTGTAGGGTCTGCAGGAATAAGGAGGTCTGTGGACTAGTCCTTAGTGATATCCTCCAAGTCTTCTTCTGTGAGTTTGTAGTACGACTGAAGCTGCTCCTTATGTTCATCGACTCACGCTGTTATGTAGATGAAGTTTCGATCTACGCATAAATTCATCAGGGTTCAGAACCTATTGTTAGATTACTGAGAGGGGGGGTGAATTAGTTATAGAGCAATTTAATCCTTTTTAACCATATAATCCAAGTGTTATATCAATGAATCATTATCATCCAATAACTGCAGAATAAATAAGCAATGAACAAATGAACAAACATACACATACACAGTACACCAATGTTTTACGTGGAAACCCAAATCGGTAGAAAACCATGAAATGATTTTTCTTATATGTCTTGAAGAATTACATTCATTAGAAGCACCAACTTCCTTTGTTTTCCAGCTGCAACTGGAAGGAGGCTCCAACCCCCTAGTTTCTCAGGCTACAACCTGAGGGAAGCTCCAACTCCCCAATTCTC
>ML777222.1:760803-779444 GCA_009831015.1 Picea engelmannii | reverse complement strand
TTCAAGTTATTGTTCTCTTTAAAACAAAACAGATCCATGATTCTAGGAGGGAGTAGTTTGACCCTAGCAGCCAAGGGTGAGATTAGATTTCGATATATGGGAATAATTTTCATGTAAATATGGTTGGTTGGAAAAATTAGTATAGATAGTGACTATTGTATGTAGTTTGAGCTCGATCGAAATTTAATGCAAAAGTTCTAAAGCTTTGATGAAAAGATTCTAATTGTAGCAGTTGGATATATTGTTTTCCTCTCTTTGTGTATGTACTTCATGTTTTATTTACTCATATATTTTTTTGTCTAAATCAAAATGAAATTTTGAACATGTGGATTTGCTGCGCAGCACCCCTTGTTCACGCCATTTAGAAAAAAACGTATTTCCTCTAAAGTTAACTCTAAATTCATCCTCAGCGGTGCTCCGAGTTGCTTCCTGTGGTTTCTCCCACCACACATTATGATTTTAAAACTAAAGACTCTTACTCGCTTAGACTTTATCCTCTCAAGTTCAGTCATTGATTCATTTGTTTCCATTATTTTCTCGAACCGACTCCATAACCTAAGGTCTTACTCTCTTGCACCAATATAACCATAACTTATTATTTCAAAGGTGTTAAATCTAGCCAACAACTTTAAAGACATATCTTGCATTAAGACTGTGTCTGCCGAGAGAGCCCTCCCCAGGTCCGAAAGGCTAGTTTTAGGTCTTAAAGTTGGTTGAAACAATTACCTCTATTGTTTTCTTATCAGCCGAATGGATTTACAGAGTGCTAACATAAGTGATGCATGTTATTAATGAATACACATTATTAACATACATGCATTATATAATGCATGTCGATTATTAACACACATGTGTTCTATAACACATGCATGTTCCTTTTACAACCAACCAAAATGTTCACCTCAATACTAGAAAAATTTAACCAAAATCATCCATAAGCCTATAAACCTTAGTCCTTGACCTCTAACACCTAAATAATATCACCACATAGGGCCTCTATGGGTGATTCCCAACCTATGATTAGAAATATGGGTTCCATTAGTAGGATATGCAAACTAGGACTTGGTATTAGGGTATTTAGCATGGTCAAGGCCTATACCATGGGCAAGGGAGGAAAAAAGGGCCTTCGACATTAAAAATAATCTTATAAAGTTAAACGACCATGAATAAGGCCTTGAGCTATACATGAATACTCTCTAAATAATCGCTATCCTCTATGAGGGTATTTAGTGCCATTAGTATGTTTTCGGCCTTTGTGGGGGATATTTGGTGCCATTATTATGTTTTTCACAATAAAAATGAGTCTTAGGGATTGTACCATGTCTAGGGAATTATAGAAATGGTCTTAGAAAAAAAATGAATATTCTCAAGATCAATGACCATGAATAATGCTTCAAACCAGCACACAGATCCTTTATAAAGGAGCTATAGCATTTGGGTAGGATATGAGTGAAATTCAAATATTTTCCCTAAATTATACATATCATATTTAGGTCCTATACATGTCCGAGGGAGGGGAAAAAAGTCCTAAATCCCTAAACCAGATTTTTGCATGGTCAACAACAATGAAAAATGATTTCTACTAGGAATATGGGCTCCACTAGTCTTCTTTACACAATAATAATTGGTATCAAGATGATGACCATGGAAAAGGGAGAAAACAAGGGCATGATTACATAAATTATGCTTTATCATGCTTAATGTCAATGAACAAAGCCTCTAACTAGGAATATGTGCAACATTAAGATGTTTTCCACAATAATAATGGGCCTCATGACCCTTATCATGACTAGAGGAGGAAAACAAGGGCCTCAGAGCCTAAGATACTATTCTTGAGCATTATGGCCATGAAAAAGTCCTTGAACCAAGACAAAAATACTATCTAAGGGAACCTTGGTCTCTGAGGGATTTTTTGGTTCCATTAGTATATTTTATGCCTCTATGGGGGATCCTTCGAAACATTAATATTTTTTTCACAAAAAAAAATGGATCTGAAGGCCTATATCACTGTCAGGTGAGGAAAATAAGGTTAGTAGGTCCAAAACAAATATTCTTGAGATTAATTTCAATGAAAAAATATTTCTTATTCTTAATGGTCATGAAAAAGGCCTTCAACTGGGAATATGGACACCATTAGTATGTCTTTCTCATTAAGAATGGTATCAATACCCTGACAATGGTAGGGGGAGGAAAACAAGTGCCTAATGTCCTAAATGGATCTTTCCCATGCTTAATGGCCATGAAAAAGGCTTTTGGTTTGTAATATGAGAACCAACATTATGTTTTTCTCAATAATAATGGGTCTCTATATTACTACCTTGGCCGGGGGAGAAAAAAGATGGCCTTAGGCCCTAAGAAAACCTTCACGAGCTCAATGTTCATGAACAAGGCCTCGAGCTGTGATACAAATCCTTTCTAACATATATATATAGCTTCTAGGGGGTTCTTTGGTATCATTAGTATTCTTTGGGATTTTGTGTATAATCTTTGGCCCGATTATTAGGTTTTTTACAATAAGAATGGGTCTTCGTTCCGATACCATTTCTATGGGAGGGAAACAATGGACATATTCCCAAATAAAATCCTCTTTAGTTTAATGGACATGAGAGAGGCCTTAACCCACTAAAGAAATCCTCTCTAAGTAATCTCTAGCCTTTCTAGGTATATTTTACATCACTTTTTTCGGCCTCCATGGGGGAACTTTGGAAACATTAGAATGTTTTTCAAAATATAAATAGGTCTTTGGGCTTATACCATGGATAATGGAGGAAGAAAATGGAGTTATAACAAAAATAAATATTCTTGAGTTTAATTTCCATGAATAAGGTCTTGAACCACCAAACATATCCTCACTAAGGGATCTTTGGCCTCTAAGGGAATCTTTTGTGCCATTGGTAGGTTTTGGGCCTCTATGGGGGAGCTTTGGCACCATTAGAATGTTTTTCACAATAAAAATGGGCTTTGACATCTATGCCATGGCCAAGAAAACAAAAAAAGGGCCCAAAGGACAAAAAAATATTCTCAAGCTCAGTGGCCATGAGAAAGGGGTCAATCCACCACATTCATACTCTCTATGGGATATATGGCCTCCAAATTGGATATGGGGTAAAGTAGGATTTTTTTCGCAACAAAAATGAGAGTAATGGTTTTTGGTCAATGGAGGAAAGAAATGGAAATATCCCCTATATATATATATATATATATATATATATATATATATATATATATATATATATATTATCATCATTGTCCATAAAGAACCCCTCAATCTATTAATATGGGTAGAATTAGTATGTTTTTCATAATAATAATGGCTATCAATATCCCTACCATGGCCAAGGGAGGAAATAAGGGCCTTAGGGACTAAGAAAATTTTCTCAAGATCAATTTCAATGAACAAGGCCTTGAATCACCACAAAAATCCTATTTAAGTGATATTTGGCCCATGGATAAATTTAAGGATGGAAATTTATCGTTGAATGTAGAAACTTTGGTGAATATTACTAGTGCTTCATATGCAAACTATGAAATCTTTGGCGATATTTTTGTAAAAATATTCAAATTTCTAAGGATTTTACATAGTTTCTATAAAAATAGGGCTATTGCATACTTCTATATAGTTTATATAAGGATTTTATATAGTTGTTGGTGGCTTGGTACATTACAAAGTGGTATCCGAGCATTCAGGTTAAAAAAAATGGTCTTGAATGGGACAAGATGAGTGCAAATTTGGACAATTCATTGTTACATACTTTAGTCTATACTAAAATATTTCATTTTTCTTATCATGATCGAGTAGAAACAATAGTGGCATCTGTTGTGCTGGAATTTTGAAAGGTCTCTACTGAAAACCTACATTTTTCCATACCTAACCTTGCATTTTCACTTCCTTCAATGATCTTTCCACTAGGTTGTACTTTCCTTGAATACTTTATTGATTGATTATGTACATTGTCCATGTTCACATGGCTTAGAAACAAGTTTTTTTTTTTTTTTCCTTCTACTCACACAAAAATCATGAAAATTGTTTGCAAATGGTAGTTTTTTGTGAAAGATGTTTTTTAACCTATATATAACGTTAGTTTTTTCAGAGAGTCTAGGGTTTTTCTTTGTGATATTTTTTATTTTATCTAAATGGAATGCATGTTCATTATAGAATTCATCCATGTTATTAAGGCATACACATTATTAGCATGCATGCATTATATAAGGCATTCTCATTATTAATGCACATGTGTTCTATAACACATGCGTTCTCCTTTTACAACCAACCAAAATTTTCACCTCAATACTAGAAAACTTTAACCAAAATCGTTCAGAAGCCTATAAAACATAGTCCTTGGCTTCTAACACCTAAAGCATATCACCACATAGGGCCTCTATGGGTGATTCACAAACTCTGATTACACATATGGGTTCCATTAGTAGGATTTTCACACTATGACTTGGTATTAAGCTCTTTAGCATAGTTGACCCAAGTGGATATTGGTGGCCGCCAACCTATTCCAACTGGCTCCTCTTAACAGTTTTTAGTTCATCACGTTCTTATGTAATTCTTTGTAATTGTGGTTTCTACACTTCCAGGGCTATCTGAATCCCTACACAACTTCCAGGTGGATATTGGTCACTGCCCACCTAATCCAGCTGGCTTATTTTGGAAGTTTTCATGTCAGTACATCTTTTTGTACTTCAAGGGTCATTTTGGGGCCCTAAAAAGTGTTTTTTTTTGGATTGACATAGTCAAATTGTAGATGGAGTCAGAGTTTGATGGAATAATGTGTACTTCTCGAAAATACCTTTCCAATGGGCTATCATGCGCCTAAAATGGAGGTCATATGCAAAAGTTACAACCCCAGGAAGTTGAGGTACCAACTTACCCATTGGAACCCACATAATGTTTGGCATTTCATCTCCTAGGGTTAGGTTTTCAGATGTCTAGGGTTTTGGAATTCATGAGTAATGTTAAAAAGGCCTCTAGAGCCTCATTGTAATCATTATTTTGAGATGGATGCACGTAGAAACCACATCTCTTCTCAGAGATAGCTACTACCATTCTAGCAAGTTATTTTCAGTTCTGCAGTTTTACAGTTTCAACCTATTTCATTTATTCAATAGAAGTTATTGTTCACTAGATATATGTTATTGATCTACGTATCTTTATTTTTATGTATTTAGTATATTATTCATTTTGTTCCTCTCATAAATCTGGATTAGCGGTATAAAAGCGGTTTTCTCTTCATTTATTTTTCTCCATGCATGTCCCCGATAAGATCTAGGTACAATAAGTTGTGACTCAAACTAGTCGAGCCTTTGCAGGATTGACTGCGACAAGCCCAACAACAACCCATGAGGGACGAAAAGAAATATGATGGAGCAAGAGATCCTTTTAAAAAATTTCTCGAGGAAGCCCTTGCGCGAAAAAGGAACCAAATGATGGACAACTTTGCACAGATCCTTCGATGGCTTCCCACAGGAGATTTATATTCATCAAGAAACCATGCAACCCCCTTCAAGGTATAGGTAAATTTTGATATTCCATTATTTGAAGGAATGATAGATGTGGATGTTGTAGATAAATGGTTGAATCTACTCAAAGGGTATTTTTCGGTCCACAAATTTTTCGATAGGGAAAATATTACTTTTTCACTCCTCAAAGTCATCCCCCATGTTAAAAACTGGTGGGATACTTGCTCTGCGAAAAGGGCCATAGAGGAATATTCAATATTTTCGGTTGCCCCCATGTGTGATTCCTTCAGGGATTCCATTAAAGAACATTATTATCCTTTTGGAAGCTATGAGGAATAGTTCACAAGATGGACCACCTTGGGTCAGGAAAGGGACCAGATAGTACCAGATGTCACCAACATTTTCCATACCTTTCACATCAAATTGGGTATCAAAGAACCTGAACGACATATGGTTCTCAAATACCATGACTGTCTACATAGTTTCATTAAAAAAAAATGGAGTTTCTGAACATCACATCATTGGGTACGACTTATAGATATGCTGTCAATATCGAGCAAAAATTAAACAGAAGAGGTGAGAGTTTGGATCTGCAAACTCATCACAATCAAAGCAGGGAAACAGAGGCCCCAACCCACAAAACAAGGGGCAGAGAAAATATGTCCACTCTCAGGAAAACCAGTCCAAACCGCAATACAAGAAGGGTAATGAGAAGTCGAAGAAGGACACAGGAAAATGGTGTGAATAAAATAAAATCCCTTGGCACAACACCGAAGAATGTCGCTCAAAGCAGTCAATGGTGGCTGAGATGAAATATTCCGAGTCAGAGGAAGATTCTGAATTTGAATAACATCTAGAAGGAGGGAAGTGGATTATCGATGCCAAACCCAATTCCACTGTCACTACCACTAAAGTCCAACCAAGTAAACCAGAAGAACCATAGGAAGGGGAATTTCTCTTTCACTCACAGATGTGGGTAAAGGGGGCTCTGCTTCATTTCATTGTCGACGGCGATATTCATAATAACCTAATCACAACATAGGTCATCAAGCAGTTGGACTTACTGATGAAACCACACCCGTAACCCTACACCATCGACTAGCTTCACCAAGGAAGAGATATTTGCATCAACCAAAAATGTCGTCTTCCCCATGACATCAAGCCCTTCAAAGACGAGGTATTGTGTGATATTTCTCCCATTGAAGTTTGCGATTTTCTTTTAGGAAAACCATCTTTGTGGAAGCGACGTGTTGTGTATGAGTTTATACCCCACAGTGTTATTATTACTTTGGGTAGACAATTGTACATGATACTAGAGGTAGCTCCGCCTACCGCTATTTCTTTAATATCTGCTAAGAAATGTAGTAAGGTCATTTCACAGATTAAGAATTTTGTATTATTTTTCATTCGTTCTCACAATAAGAAGAAGGCCACCACCACATCTATGGCCTCTACATAGAGCCTCTATTTACAGCAAAATATAGTGGATCAGATCGTGGAAGAGTACAAATACATCTTCTTCTCACCCACCAGGGTACCGAGGCACTGCCAATTCAAGCATCCAATTGATCTAACCCTCGATGTACCTATGCCTAATGGACCAATCTATTGTCACTTGCTGATGGAAAATGACGAAATCAAGCATCATATCCAAGAGTTTCTTCAAAAGGGGCACATTAGACCCAGATCCTCCATTTGCAAAAGCATTATTGTACTAGTGTAGAAGAAAGATGGGACTTGGCAGCTCTACATTGATTACAAAGCATTAAACCAAATCACAATCAGGAAGTAGTACCTAATTCCCAAAATTAATGACCTTCTTGACCAACTCAAGGGGGGAATTTTCTTCAGTAACATTGACCTAAAGTATGGCTACCACCATGTTCCCATCGAACCAACTGATGTATGGAATACATCCTTCAAATCTAAATAAGGTCTCTTTGAATGGACGGTCATGCTATTTGGCTTAACAAATCCACCAACAACTTTCATGAGGTTTATGGATGATGTATTGAGAACCTTCACCAACTCTTTTGTGGTGGTATATTTGGATCACATCCTCATCTTCAACAGAACTTGGGAGGAGCACATGCAACATATTCAATACATTTTGAGCACTCTGCGACATCATAAGCTATATCCCAACTTGGAAAAATGCTCATTTTGCATGAATATGGCCCAATACTTTGGCTACATTGTTGATGAGCATGAGGCACATGTGGATACAACTAAAATCTAAGTCATTTAACATAGTTACCGACTTAATGAGAACTGTGACCTCAAAACGAGAACTCTGGCCCAAAAAACCCATATTTTTGCATAAAAAACATCAAAATCAACCCCCAAATCAAAAAGTGGTGCTACCGGTAGCACCATTTTTTTAAACGGGGTAAAAATTACAACATTTTTCAAACATTGCCTTCAAAACTTAGACAGTAGCTCAGAAAACCTTAAAATTAGCACCTAAAAACAAAAAATATGTTTTTGATTTTTTTTTTCTTTTCAAAACGTTAAATTTTGAGATCATTTGAAATCGTATTTTTATCACTTGGTACCATTAAAACCAAAACCTCAAAATCAACCATCAAATTGAAAAGTACTGCTACCGGTAGCACCCATTCTAAAATTAGGGTATTAAAATGACACAATTTTATAATGTGGTAAAAGAACTCATCATTATTGTAAACAAAATCATAAAAACAACCCTTAAATGTTTACTTTTTAAATGTCATCATCATGCAAAGGACAAGGTAATACATAATGCCATGAAAATGTTATAATATACTTTAAATGGGACCATGCCTTAGCCGCGGGTCATGGTCGGGCAATTATCTATTGTTCTCTGTTGCGCCCGGGGCTTGGCCATGGAGGCTGGCGATGCTCGGCATCGCCCCACCCCCTCCCCCACAGCTAAGGCACAGTCCTACTGTGCCTTAGCCATAGGGGGGATGGGGCGATGTCGTGCCTTAGCCGCGGGGGGTTGGGGTAATGCCAGGCATCACCAGTCTCCATGGCCAAGCCCCAGGCTCTAATTTCAAAGTACAAAGATGTTTACAAATACTTTTACTCATGCATTACGTGTCAAAACAATTTGGGTTAATTGATTTGACATTTTTGATGGCAGTATACCTTTCGGTGGCTATAAAATGAGTGGCACCGGAAGAGAGACGGGTATCTACAATCTCAAAAATTACTTACAGGTTTAGCTGTGATGCCATAACCGTGAGAAAATGCTTCTCATATTTCATCATTCTCAATTACACCAACAATTCTTTTCTCCAGAAACTCATCACAACCTTACTTAATGGTAACGAATTCTAACACAACTCTTAAACGTCGAGGAACAATAATGCCAGTTTACACAATTCTCTAAATGATGACAAACATGGCCCAATTAAGAACTAATTACGGTTAACATACATACAAACACATATATCACAATGTGCAATACTCAGGCTTGGATTTTCTTTGTGTGTTTGTATGTTAAAAAACCTACAGGTTGCATAAGACTTGCCCTGCCTTTGTGTAAGGAATCTGTGAAAGGTCGAACGCCATATAAAGTTGAGGAAAATGTCATTTTAGTGGTCAAACGTTTTTGGAATCCAACCAATGCCATATACTTTTATAAATGAGAAGTGTGTAAGGCGTTTGATAAAGAGGACTTAATGGGCATTTTCGTAGGCAACCTTCGTTAGAATATAGGGAGAGAAACTCATAAAATCTCAGTGTTTGTAAACATCTTTGTACTTTGAAATTAGAGCTCGGGGCTTGGCCATGGAGGTTGGTGATGCCCGGCATTGCCCCAGCCCCCACGCAGCTAAGGCATGATCATGGGACCGTGCCTTAGCCACGGGGGGGCTGGGGCAATGTCGGGTATTGCCTGCCTCCATGGCCAAGCCCCGGGCGCAACAGAGAACAATAGATAATTGCGAAAGGTCGAACGTCATATAAAGTTGAGGAAAATGTCATTTTAGTGGTAAAACTTTGTTGGAATCCAACCAATTCCATATACTTTTATAAATGAGAAGTGTGTAAGGCATTTGATAAAGAGGACTTAATGGGCATTTTCGTAGGCAACCTTCGTTAGAATAGAGGGAGAGAAACCCGTAAAATCTCAGTGTTTGTAAAAATCTTTGTACTTTGAAATTAGAGCCCGGGGCTTGGATGTTTACAAACACTCTTACTCATGCATTACGTGTCTGAATAGTTTGGATTAATTGCTTTGACATTTTTGATGGCGGTATACCTTTCGGTGGCTATAAAATGAGTGGCACTGGAAGAGAGAACGGTATCTACAGTATTGAAAATTACTTACAGGTTTAGCTATGATGCCATAACTGTCGAATGCTTCTCGTCTTTCATCATTCTCAATTACACCAACAATTCTTTTCTCTAGAAACTCATCATAGCCTTACTTAACGGTAACGAATTCTAACACAACTCTTAAACAACGAGGAACAATAACGTCATTTTACATGATTCTCTAAACGATGACGAACATGACCCAATTAAGAACTAATTATGGTTAACATACATACTAACATATATATCACAATGTGCATCACTCAGGCTTGGATTTGCTTTGCATATTTGTATGTTAAAAAACCTTTAGGTTGCATAAGACTTTCCATGTCTTTGTGTAAGGAATCTGTGAAAGTTCGAACGCCATATAAAGTTGAGGAAAATGTCATTTTAGTGGTCAAACTTTGTTGGAATCCAACCAATTTCATATACTTTTATAAATGAGAAGTGTGTAAGGTGTTTGATAAAGAGGACTTAATGGGCATTTTCGTAGGCAACCTTCATTAGAATACAAGGAGAGAAACCCGTAAAATCTCAGTGTTTGTAAACATCTTTGTACTTTGAAATTAGAGCCCAGGGCTTGGCCATGGAGGCTGACGATGCCGGGAATCGCCAGCCTCCATGTCCAATCCCCGGGCTCTAATTTCAAAGTACAAAGATGTTTACAAACACTCTTACTCATGCATTACGTGTCGAAACAATTTGGATTAATTGCTTTGACATTTTTTATGGCGGTATACCTTTTGGTGGCTATAAAATGAGTGGCACCGGAAGAGAGAAAGGTATCTACAGTCTCAAAAATTACTTACAGGTTTAGCTTTGATGCCATAACCATGAGTGAATGCTTCTCGTCTTTCTTCAATCTCAATTACACCAACAATTATTTTCTCTAGAAACTCATCACAGCCTTACTTAACGGTAACGAATTCTAACACAACTCTTAAACGACGAGGAACAATAATGCCAGTTTACACGATTCTCTAAACAATGACGAACATGACCCAATTAAGAACTAATTACGGTTAACATACATACTAACACATATATCACAATGTGCATCACTCAAGCTTGGATTTGCTTTGCGTCTTTGTATGTTAAAAAACCTTCAAGTTGCATAAGACTTACCCTATCTTTGTGTAAGGAATCTATGAAAGTTCGAACGCCATATAAAGTTGAGGAAAATGTCATTTTAGTGGTCAAACTTTGTTGGAATCCATCCAATGCCATATACTTTTATAAATGAGAAGTGTGTAAGGCGTTTGATAAAGAGGACTTAATGGGCATTTTCATAGGCAACCTTCGTTAGAATACAGGGAGAGAAACCCGCAAAATCCCAGTGTTTGTAAACATCTTTGTACTTTGAAATTAGAGCCCTAGGCTTGGCCATGGAGGCTGGCGATGAATTCTATGGTAGTACTAAAATAGATTCTGAACATTATGCAGACTTGTTTATGAATCAACGACTATGTCATGTTTCTTAACTACCAGAATTTTTATGTACTATGCAGGATCTTTTATAGAAAGTTCCTGATCCAAACAATGTGGCATATCTAAGAAAATATCTTTCTGCCATGCCTCGAAAAATTCCCAATCTTGTTAGAGAAAGACTAGAAACAATGGAAATTGGTGTAGAAGAACTTTCTTTAGCAGGATTACATGAACATGTAGTCACAGCCCTATAGAAAGAATGTTTAAGAAGACAAACAAACAAATATGTTAAAAAGCAATTAGGGTTTGACTCAAGTATCCGTGATACTTTTGCTAAAACATATCACTTTGGTTGTCAGAAGAAGAATAAAAATAAAGACTCATGTAGGAAAGACTGTGGCTGTTTTAAATGCTCTAGGAAAAACAAATTCAGTTCTTTTACAAAAACGTTTCCTAGAAGATTTAGTAAAAACACCCAAAGACCTAGAAAATCCTATTTTAAACGCAGGCCAAGACCAACTCAAGCAAGCAAAACCACTTGCTTTATCTGTAAAAATCTTGGCCACTGGGCTTCTCAGTGTCCTCTGCGTCAGAAAACCAAATTTCAAGCGAAGATAATGGATCTCTTCCAAACATGATATGATCCTGCCGAATGGGAAATGGTTTATGAACGTTTAGATGGTGAATTTCTATCACTAATTGATTTTGACGAATTTGATACTCCCACTGTTGACTACCAATCTATTCTGATATATCACAAATCACTGATACTATGAATTTCCTCGACATCAAAATGATGTCAACCTTTTCTGACCTCCCCTCTCTTCTTCATCAGAGGTCTGTCTTAGAACAAAAACTGAAGAGGTTAACACCTGGACAATTTCAACTTTTAAAAAGATATCAAGCTCAGATTGCTCTTCTCTCTTCTCAATTTGCTCGACTCCAGCAACCAAGCATGGTGAATATTCAGGATTATACACCAAAAGATTCTGATTTCACTTCATCTAAACCTAAAGGCAATAAGGTAGAGGAACATATCTTTACCTCTCTGAAAGAAATAAGAGAAGAAGAACATGAAGATGGTTCTCTAGATAAAACTATTCAGCATCTAGAAGAATCAATAAAAGAAAAAGAAAAAGTAATGGCTGAGCTATGGAAAAATATCAAAATGGAAAAGGAAGAACTGAGCTTTCTTAGGAATAAAAGAGATGAACAATGGGAAAGAGAAATGTTTGGTCATGACACATAAATTGAAACTAGTGAGTCTAAACAAATTAATGGTTTTGAAGATAGACTAGTAATTTATGTGGATATTAAAGTTTCAGGATATCTGCAGTATACTTTAGATGCACAGCTTGATACAGGCACTATGAATTCATGTACAAAATATGGAGCAATACCATCTTATTATTGGCAGCCTATTGGCATTGCTTTCAGAGCAGTAAATAAGATTGAGATCAGAATTCAGTCTTTTGCCCCTGACTTTCCAATTATCATACAAGGAGCAAAGGTAGTTGTCAATATTTATTGCTTTGACACTGGAGAAGATATCTTGCTTGGAAAAGATTTTGTAAATAGATGTTTACCATTTACAATAGGTAGCAATTATGTACAGATTACAATTTTGGGAAAACCTATAACAGTCCCTAGCAAGTCCTCCTATGAATCAAGGATTGCAGTAAAGAAATCTCTCCCACTGATAGAAGATACTGCTTAGAAGTTAGTCTGGATCCAAAAGATAATAAACAATGCAGAAAGACATGGATTAGAAGCAATTAAGGATGTTAAATAAAAGATAGAAAAAGACTGTACATCATATCATCCTAATGCTTTCTAGACAAGGGAACAATATTTTGTCAGTCTTCCCTATAGAGAAGATTATGTTGCAAAACCACAAAAGGCCTTAGCCAACCATATGTCTCCCAGAGAAATTGAATATTGTTAGCAGGAGATAAAAGAACTCCTAGAGAGAAAGCTAATAGAACCAAGCAGAAACCCTTGGGCTTGCCCAACATTTTATGTGAATAAACATAGCGAACAGAAACGAGGAAATCCTAGAATGGTTATAAATTATAGATCTTTAAATGAAGCTCTACTTCCTATAAGATTTCATCTTCCTTCTAAAGAATTACTTTTCTCTAATATTGGTAAATGCAACATCTTCAGTAAGTTTGATCTAAAGAGTGGATTCTAGCAAATAGGGATAGTTCCTAAAGATAGGTACAAAACATCTTTTGTTGTACCTAATGGACAATACCAATGGAGAGTCATGCCTTTTGGACTGAAAAATGCACCCTCAGAATTCCAAAAAAGGATGGACAATATCTTTAAACATTTGAATTTTGTCATTGTATATATAGATGATCTTCTTGTTTGTTCTTATGATACTAAATCTCATGTACAACACTTGAAGACAGTATATGATCTATTGTTCCATCATGATTTGGTTTTAAGCAATTCTAAGATTTGTTGGGCTCAGACAAGAATTGAATATTTAGGACTTATTATTTCCAAGGGAGCAGTTGAGTTACATGAACATGTGCTGAAGAAACTCTCTGAATTTCCAGATGCGATTCTGGATAAAAAACAGTTGCAAAGATTCCTAGGTTGTCTAAATTATATTAGACAGTTCTATGAAAACTGGGCTAAGGATGTAAGGATACTTCAGAAGCACCTGAGTAAGGTAATACCTTGGAATAATAATATGACAACAGCTGTTCAAGTAATAAAACAAAAAATCCAGAACCTGCCAAAGTTATATCTTCCAGATATTTCATTACAGCTCATCTTAGAGATATATGCTTCTAATGATACGTGGGCAGTTGTATTGCTTCAGAAGAATGGACCAAAGATGGAAGAATTCTTTATATATGCTGATGGATGTTTCAGTGAGACATAATCTAAATATCCTTCATCCCATAAAGAAATATTAACTATAAAAAATGGGATTAAGAAGTTTAGATTGTTTTTAAAACCTGTTCATTTTATTGTCAGAACTGATTTAAAGCATATTAAAGGCATGCTGACTAATCAATGACTTCTGGAACATGGAAATAATAGAGTTCTCAGATGGAGATTATGGCTGGATGGATTTGGCTTTGACATCCATTATAAGCCAGGGAAAGATAATTACATAGCTGATCTGCTCACCAGAGAAGCTAAAGATAAAACCATAAAATGGCTTCATCCTCCTTAAGCATACCAGATGCTCCACCAGGATTCAAATGGATCCTTGTATGTAATAATTGTAAATATTGTTATTGTTTCGAGTGTCTAGAGTGTTGCATTAAATCTAGTCCAGCATGTATAAATATTTTGAATAGTTGGGTACAATCAAAGAATCATCTAAGATCTTTTATAAGTTATTTCAGAACAAGTCAAAACATAACTAGAGGAATAATCACTGGAGTTCCTTTCCAAGGACAAGTGTATGTCTATATCTATACTCCAGATATCTCATATGTAGACTATTGTGCAATAATGTCTCAGACCAAGTTTGATGGCTCTTGTTGGATACTCTTTGATTGTTCAACATTTAGAGATTATCTATATTGGTGGTCTGGTTGGTTGTATTTGTTACTATGGACCTATTTTCCTAGAGACATACAGTTCTTTGGTAGCAACAAAGATGCTTTCAGGCAATGGTTACGTGCAGAAGTTGAGGAAGCAGCACACTACAATGCATGGTTTGTTTTTAATTTATCCTTTCAAGGAAGTGAGCTAATTTATGAAAATTCCAATCCACCAAATCCTCAGACTTACAAGGTAACCAGTGAATTCTATGGAGACCTCTGCGTACGAGAAGATGAACTCATCCCTGCAATGCAAGGATCACCGTTCTACAAATGTTTTAGTGGACTGCCACCTTTTTCAGATATCCATGGATCACCTCCCATCAGTCACTTCAACTACGACAGCGGTGACTCATTTGATTCCATTACTGAACATAACATAAACAATTGGATGGAAGCATGATGGGCCATGAGCCATAAAAATGTCTCTATTGTAATTATTTCAGTTTCATGTCTAACGGGCCGACAGTGGTGTCCCGTCAGTTTCGTGGGTTCCTGTAGAACTCCACTGTGTAATCCAAATAATCTAGTGGTATCATTTCAAAATCCACTATGTACTAGGAATAGTATCCTATGTCTCGAGTCATTCCATAAAAGTTGGTATGGGTCCCCGTATGGCCAAGCCTCGGAGGGACGAGATAACAACTGGAGTCCAGCAGTTGCCCCATCCACTTGAAGGAATCTACTTTATAACCGGCAAATGCTAGTTTCTTGATACCGATAACTTGCTAGAATTTGTATAAATAAAGCTCTAAGATCTCATTTGGGACACGACAGAGAGAGAGCAAGAGTATGTAAGTCTATAGTTTGAGTTGACCAGTGTGTATCCTCTTCACTCACCTTCGGGACCTTGTGAATGAAAAACACTGATCTCAAGTGTAATATCTCTGATAATAAAGAGTATATTATGTTTGTAAAGATCCTACTTTGGTAAATTGGTATCAGAGCTAGTTTTTGCCTAAGAAATCGGCCAGGAGCCTATCTGACATTCTCTTTCTCCAGAATAGAGAACTAAGATTAAACGCCCTACTTTTATGTGCAGTTATAGCTCATGTACTGGGTCTTTTATAATTGTCTAGTGACAAATTTCTGAATATAATACAAAGATATTTCTTGAGTGAGTACATCCGATGCGAGCCTTGTGTCTGGGATATATGATTATGAGATGTGTAAATGCCAAGTAGCAGGTGAAGTGATCTCTTGACTGTGGTCTCCAACAGTTTTTTTAGGAAAGTAAGACAACCATTGAAGCCGAGGAAGGCGTGGAGAGTTGCATAGTCCTTTTCCCATAGTAAGTAAAATCTTGCCGCTTGCTATATATACTTGCCCGTAATCTTAGTATATCACTAGGAGTTGCAGTAGTTGAAGATGGATTTACAGAAAGGATTGTCTACATCCTATGATTTGTCCTCTGTTGTCTCATATAAACCAAGCAAATGGTATAAACATTTTCTTAGTAACTCCTCTACGTCTAAATCCTTATATAATACTAGACTAGTCGCCCAAGAGTATGAACCTGATGTAAATTGGCGAATGCCTGAAATTGAGACGTCTAAAGTCTATGATCTCCCAATGTTCAAATTTAGAGCCTCCACTCTATTTTGATACTGTTCCCATAATGTTCCTTTATCTTTAGGACAGAGTGTATATCATATCCCTCTGATTCAACAATCTGATATAGATTGGGGATTAGAACATGGGTTTACAAACATCACCAGCCTCCATGGCCAATCCCTAAGCTCTAATTTCAAAGTACAAAGATGTTTACAAACACTCTTACTCATGCATTACGTGTCGAAACAGTTTGGGTCAATTGCTTTGACATTTTTGATGGCGGTATACCTTTCGGTGGCTATAAACTGAGTGGCACCGGAAGAGAGAAGGGTATCTAAAGTCTCGAAAATTACTTACAAGTTTCACTGTGATGCCATAACTGTGAGTGAATGCTTCTCATCTTTCATCATTCTCAATTACACCAAAAATTCTTTTCTCCAGAAACTTGTCACAACCTTACTTAACGGTAACGAATTCTAACACAACTCTTAAACGACGAAGAAAAATAACGCCAGTTTACAAAATTCTCTAAACGATGATGAACATGACCCAATTAAGAACTAATTATGGTTAACATACATACTAACACATATATCACAATCTGCATCACTCAGGCTTGGATTTGCTTTGCGTCTTTGTATGTTAAAAAACCTTCAAGTTGCATAAGACTTGCCCTATCTTTGTGTAAGGAAACTGTGAAAGTTCGAACGCCATAGAAAGTTGAGGAAAATTTCATTTTAGTGGTCAAACTTTGTTGGAATCCAACCAATGCCATATACTATTATAAATGAGAAGTGTGTAAGTCGTTTGATAAAGAGGACTTAATGGGCATTTTTGTAGGCAACTTTCGTTAGAATACAGGGAGAGAAACCCATAAAATCTTAGTGTTTGTAAACAAAGTAACCACACTAATTTGGTGTTTCCTTTCTCTTGCTTCAGGGTATGCTAATTATGAATTATCTAACATTTATTATAGTGAAAACAAAGTAAGCACACTAATTTGGTGTTTTCCTTCAGACTATGCTAGTTATGAATTATCTCACATTTACTACAGCAAGATAATTACTAGAAGTATTCCTCTTTTCCAGGTTTATTAATTTTCCTTTTTACAAAGGCTTTGCCTAACCATGGATTTACTACTTTTATTAATTGTTTTAATAGAGTAATTTAAGTAATTAAAATGATGGCTTGCTTCCTCTTTAGAGGAAGGAGTCAAAATTCAAGAAATCCTCTTGTATCTAATTTATCATCAATACTGTACGGAGAGATATCGATTAAATAACAAAAGTAAGCTATATACATGACACCCATTGTACAACAAACGATGTTGTAGGAATTGGAAGCTCCATGCATACATTAATCACACTAGTTATAGAAGACATGTAAGGTTAATTATTCAGAATACAATATGTATATTTATATTTATATATTAGAATCATTACAGAATGATCCGATTGGAGAAAAATAGGAAATCAGGGGAAGGGGAAAGATGCATCAGCTAGCTGCATCTTTACCTGGATCTCATAACAACAACATAATGAAAATCATTCTCTCACAATTATCTATTGTTCTTTGTTGTGCCCAGAGCTTGGCCATGGAGGCTGGCGATGCTCGACATCGCCCCAGCCCCTCTGCAGGTTTTGGATTTGTTCTCAGGTTTGGGTAAGAATTATGATCTAATATTTATGAAATCATACTTCAATCTTAGATTATTTTTAATTTATCTTTTTACAGTATCTAACTTCATTATTTATTTTGTATTTGGTGATTAGGTACAACATTACTGTGTTGCCTACAAAAAGGAAGGAATTGCATAACCATTGAAAGTGACGCAATACAATGCAGTTTTATTCAACAAAGAATTAATGCTATTCCATCTCTTCCAAATGAAATGCAAGAAGTTGGCTTGAGGAAAGGAGATTTTACTGAATCAAAGGTGGAAAAATTGTCAAAGAAACGTCAAGTACCATTAGGAGGAATGATTGGAAATGATCACTTTGGAGAACTTGCAGATATCAAAGAACCAATGGAAGAACAAAATGATACAATGAAAGCAAAAAATGACGTCCAAGAAGAAGATGATGTGTCTGTTGAGCATGATGAATTTGGGATATATGATATTGTTGATTAGTTTAAAGATGGCTTTGAAGATGATGCTAAATTTTGCAAATTTTTTACGAGTTATAACTGTAATGATTTGACTTTCATATTTGAAAATAAGAATAAAGATGTATCTCTTTTTGTTTTCTGATGAATCTTTTTTATTGTTTCTTTTTTCATTTTATTTGTATGTGAATCAATATACATTGGAAAATTTTA
>ML777222.1:724714-760317 GCA_009831015.1 Picea engelmannii | reverse complement strand
CGAAAAATTGAAAATATCAAAAATCATCTAAAAACAGAGAGGGGGTGCTACCAGTAGCACCATTTTTAAAAACGAGGTAAAAAATTGGACCCCCCAAAAAACGAGAACTCTGGAGAGTTCTCATTAAGTTGGTAACTATGTTATTTGTGACTAGCCAACCACGACCACACTAACCGAGATTTGTAGCTTCTTGGGACTTTCCAACTTCTACCGATTGTTCATATTGGGATTGTCCCATATTGCATGGGCCCTCAGCCAAGTGACCAAGGGTGGGGGAAGGGAAAATTTTGTGTGGGGGGAGGCACAAAAACAAGCACTTGATGATCTGAAGCATCGCTTTTGCTCAACTCCAGTACTCTCCTTACTCGATCTGCAACAACCGTTCGAGATTGAGACTAATCAATTTGACTATGTTGTAGGTGCACTTCTAACTCAACATGGTCATCTAGTAGAATACCATAGTGAGACACTCTCAGATATTGTCTGAAAATACCCCACCTATGACAAAGAAATGTATTCCATTGTACAAGCCTGTCGTTAATGGAAAAATTACATTCCGGGAAAGGAGACAATGATCCACACTTATTACAAGCTTGTGTAGTTCATACAAACACAAGATAAGTTTCATAACAACCTCCATCAGAAGTGGTCCACCTACCTACAACTATTCGATCTCAACATCAAGTCTAAGACATGAAGACAAAAACATGTAGTTGATTCCTTCAGTCGACCTCCCGTGGATGCGCTCACCACCGTGCTCGATTCCTGTGGGCATGGGGCATATGAGTGGCCCCAACTTTATCAACAAGATCCAGACTTCGCCACCACCTATCATCTCTTGGGTATAGGCATTAATGTCACCGATTTTCACATTCATGACAGACTGTTATGCCATCTGGTCCATCTCTATGATCCTACAAGTGAGCATGCAAAGTATATTTGGGAGGCTCACTACAGTCGATAGTAAGATATTTTGGCATGGATTAAACTATGTATGTTCCACAGAAACATTTGTATTGGCCAAAACTTCGACATAACATCAACAAGTATATCATATATTCCACTTATTGTGCCATTTCCAAGCCAACCATAAATAAGCAAGGCTTATACACCCCTCTTCCTATTCATGAAAGGCCTTGGGAATCTATCTCGATTTATTACATGTATGGCCTTCTGTCCACCAAGAAAGGAAATGATTGTGTATTTATGGTGGTTGATCGGTTTTCGAAGATGGTCATTCTTAGAGCCTGCAATAAGAGCATCATAGCGGCAGATACTACCAATATCTTCTTTGAATGAGTGTGGTTCCATTTTGGGATACAATAGACCATCATCTTCGATCGTGACAACAAGTTCCTCAACATGTTTTGGTTGAGTCTCTAGTCACTATTGGACACCAAGATCACTAAATCCATTTCCTTCCACCCTCAAACCGATGGCCAAAAAGAGGTCATCAATCAGATGATTGCGCACATTTTGCACATGTATAAATCTAAGCATCCACATGCATGGGATGAGAGTCTTCCCTATTTTTATCACAACTACAACATGGATCTCCATAGCTCCACCGGACATGGCCCCTTTCAGGTGGGGCTAGGATCCAACCCTTGGGTCCCATTGATGTTGTACTACCTCTTGCAACAACACAAAAATATTCTTCCCATGATTAGTATGAGGCCGAAAAATCCACCATATTCATTGAGTGGATTCAACACATTTTCCAATAGGTCCATGAGATTTTGTAGAAAACCAATTCTAAGTACAAGAAGTTCCATGATCAACACTGGGTACCGCACAAGTTTCAGGTGGGAGACAAGGTCTAGTTACATTTGTAGAAATAACACCTTATAGGGCCCCTTTAGAAGCTCCATCCAATTCGATATGGACCTTACACTATCACCAAGTCTGTGGGTGACAATGCTTTTGAGCTCAACACTCCCCCCTTCCTTGGATTTCACCCAATGTTCAATGTGGACCTCCTCCATCCATATTTTCCACCATTATTGGACACCTCAGAGATTGCATAACAATTGAAACCAACAGAGATGAACCCTTAATGCATGGATCATGCATCTATTGATTAGATAATGGACACAAAGTTCAAGGGCACTCACCAATAGAGCATCCAACTTCATCGGGTTTTCAATGCAGGGAAGCTCCTACACCAAGGAAAGTGTCTCATCCTGAGCCAAATTCAACAAACATTTCCTCACATTATGGGGGAACTCAATGCAATGGATACCATTTCTTCCTAAGGGGGGAGGACTAATCCAGGTGGATATTGGTGGCCACCCACCTATTCCAACTGGCTCCTCTTGACAATTTTTAGTTCAACACGTTCTTTTGTAATTCTTTGTAATTGTGGGTTCTACACTTTTAGGGTTGTCTGAAGCTCTACACAACTTCCAGGTGTATATTGGTGGCCTCCCACCTAATCCAACTCGATTATTTTGGATTTTTTCATGTTAGTACATCTTTCCGTACTTTTAAGGCCATTTTGGAGCCATAAACAATGTTTTTTTTTCCACAACCAAACTATAGACACAGTTATATTTTGATAGCATAATTTTTATTTCTTGAAAATACCTTTCCAACACACTATCATGGTCCTAAAACTAAGGTGGTATCCAAAAATTACAAACTCGAGAAGTTGAGGTTCCAGCCTACCCATCGGGGCCCACATAACTTTTGGTGTTTCATCTTCTAGGGTTAGGTTTTTGGATTTCTAGGGTTTTGTCATTCATGAGTAATGTTAAAAAGGAATCTGGAGCCTCATTGTAATCATTCTTGTCAGACAGATGCGCATAGGAACCACATCTTTCCTCAGAGATAACTACCACCATTCGAGCAAGTTGTTTTCAGTTCTGCAATTTTCCAGTTTTAGCTTATTTTATTTATTCATTAGAACTTATTGTTCACTGGATATCTTTTGTTGTTCGTTGTATCTCTATGTTATTATATTCACTCTGTTATTCATTTCATTCCTCTCATAAATATGGATCAATGGTCAAGGCCTATACCATGTCCAAGGGAGGAAAAAAGGGTCTTAGGCATTAAAAAAAACGATATAATGTTTAACGACCATGAACAAGGCCTTGAGCGATACATGCATACTCTCTAAAGAATCACTAGCCTATATGGAGGTCTTTGGTGCCATTAGTATGTTTTCAGCCTTTGTGGGGGATCTTTGGTGTCATTGTTATGTTTTTCACAATAAAAATGGGTCTTAGGGTTTGTACCATGGATAGGGAAGGATTTAAATAGCCTTAGAAAGAAAATGAGTATTCTCAATATCAATGACCAAGAATAATGCTTCAAACCACCACACAAATCCTCTATAAAGGAGTTATGGCCTTTGGGTAGGATATGCATGAAATTAAAATATTTTTCCTAGTAGATATCAGATTTAGGGCCTATACATGTCTAGAGGAAGGGGAAAAGGGCCTAAATCCCTAAACTAGAGTTTCTCATGCTAAACAAACATGAAAAAGGCATTCAACTATGAATATGGGATCCACTAGTCTTGTTTACACAATAATAATTGGTATCAACATGATGAACATGGAAAATGGATAAAAAGAAGGGCCTGATTCCCTAAATGATTCTTTTTCATGATCAATGGCAACGAACAAAGCCTCTAACTAGGAATATGTGCACCATTAGGATGTTTTCCACAATAATAATGGGTCTCATGACCCTTGTTGTGGCCAAAGGAGGAAAACAAGGGCATCAAACCCTAAACTAATATTCTTAAGCTTTATGGCAATGAAAAATTCCTTGAACAACCAAAACAATCCTATCTAAGGTAATCGTGGCCTATGAGGGGTTGTTTTCTGCCATTAGTATCTTTTATGCCTCTATGGGGGATATTTGGGAACATTAGTATGTTTTCAACAACATAATTTATCTCAAGGCCTATATCACTTCCAGGTGAGCAAAATAAGTGCATTAGGTCCAAAACAAAGATTCTTGATATTAATGTCTATCAAGAAATATTTCTTATTCTTAATGGTCATGAACAAGGCCTTCAATTAGGAATGTGGACACCATTAGTATTTGTTTCTTAGTAAGAATGACATCAATACCCTAACAATGGTAGTGGGAGGAAAACAAGGGAATAATGGTGTAAATGGATCTTTCTCATGCTCAATGGCCATGGGCGAGGATTTTTGTTTGTAATATGAGAACCATCAATATGTTTTTCTCAATAATAGTGGGTCTCAAGATTACTACCATGCTTTGGGGAGGAAAAAAATGGCCTTAGGCCCTAAGAAAACCTTCTTGATCTCAGTGTACATGAACAAGGCCTCGAACCATGATAGAAATCCTCTCTAATTGATATATATCTTCTAGATGGTTCTTTGGTATCATTAGTATGCTTTGGGATTTTGTGGATGATATTTGGCCTGATTAGCACATTTTTCACAATAAGAATGGGTCTCGGCTCCTATAACATTTCTAAGGGAGGGAAACAATGGCCTTAATCCCAAATAAAATCCTCTTGAGTTTAATGGCCATGAGAGAGGACTCAACCCACTATATAAATCCTCTCTAAGTAATCTAGAACCTCTCGGGGTATATTTAGCACCACATTTTAGGCCTCCATGGGGGGTATTTGGCAACATTAGAATTTTTTCACAATAGAAATATGTCTTCGGGATTATACCATGGATAGGGGAGGATGAAAATGGAGTTAGACCAAAATTAAATATTCCTGAGTTTAATGGCCATGAACAAGGTCTTGAACCACCACACATATCCTCATTAAGTGATATTTGGACTCTAAGGGGATCTTTGGTGCCATTGGTATGTTTTGGGTATCTTTCAATGATCTTTCCACTAGGTTGACTATATTGGTTGATTATGTATGTCATCCATGTTCCCATGTGTTATCACCCTATAAGTTATAGGAATCAACTGGTGACTGGGATATTATCTGTCTCTAGTGTTTTTGTTGACAAATGATTTTTCATTCTGCAAATAATTTGAAAAGAAAAAGAAAAAGAAAAAAGAAAAAAGAAAAAAAGAAAAAAGAAAAGAAAAATAAAAAAATAAAAAGAGGGCATAAAAGAATTGAAATAAAATCCCCATGCAATAATAGTAACTTGGTCCATACCTTTCAAGCATGGCCAAGTTCCTTTTAAATTTGATGTTGATAGGGTAGTGAATGGTTTGGCTAAACAGTTTAATCTTAGCCAAAGTGTCTAGGTTAGATTAGTGAATAAATCTGGCCAGACTGTCTAATCTTGGTCAGATAGACCTAGGGTAGAGTAAATTCTTAACCCAACAGTTTAATCTGGGTTAACTTTCATAGGAAGATAGGTTAGTATGTAGGCTAGTTGCTTTATTGTTTCATTCCAATAAAACCAGCTTGATGTAAAATGTTGCACCATGTTTCAAATGCCTAAAAGATAATTTGGTCGAAGCTCCATGGTGGTGTCTACTTGAAAGTTTGGGGAAAACCCATAAAAATGCATTTATCCTAAGTTTTCTCAGAGCATTTTCTTTACCACTTCCCCTTTATACTCCCTTCACATACCGACGGTCCTTATCGCAACGCCCAGATATACGGTGCACAGAGCATTCCGGACCCCCCCCGACCGTTCTGCTTTTAGCCGAGGGGGGGTTTGGAATCACTGATAACATTTACGTGCATATGGACGGCCCAGGGATGAGTGCTTAAATCAACGGTCCAGATTGGATTCCAGACCCCCCCGTCCGTTCTGCCTTTAATGGAAGGGGGGGGTCCGGAATGAGTAATAAAAGGCGCGCTAAGATCTGTGGCTAGGAAACAGGCACGTAGATCAACGACCCTAAATGGATTTCGGACCCCCCTAGATGATCTACTTTTAACTGAGGGGGGGGGGTCTGAAATGGTAATCTCCCTCTGGCGGGTCCCTTGTATTATGTGGCATGAATCTATTGGTCCCAAAGTCCCATCACCATCTGCTATTTGACAGACCCCCCGTCACTTATGGACGTCACCTTCCACTTGTTCCACTTGTTACCGAGTTAGTCACATCCCATAACTGTTGTCAGTCCCTTTTTCCCTTTTTACTCATGGAAAGCCCCTTATTGCGACTCTTTCCTCCAATCCCTTGCCGCCACATCACCCATCCGTATATTTCAGCCACCGTCACCTGCCATCTCACCCCCAAATGACCCGTTGTCCATTTATTACTAGATAACCTATCTGTTATCCAGCTGACCTGTCTCCCGCGCCCAACCGACCCCATTTTTAAATAAAACTACCATTTTCCCCTACTTTTGTTGTTCACTCATCGCACTAGAGAAAATCATCGCTTGCTCCTCCGTTACATCCCGTCACCTTCATCCACAGTCAGTCGACCCCACTAACTTTGTGTTTATTACAGTTACCGTTGCAGAAATGGCGCCAAAACCCAGACAAGCAGAAGGAGAAGAGAATTTGTTTCTCCCGCCTCCTGTCGACCTGGACAAGATCCCACTGGTCGACAAAGATAGATTAATCACAGATACCAAATGCGATTTCGATTTCTCAGACCTCCAGTCATGGCTCAGGGAAGTTTTCCTGGACCAGAGTGATGAAATTGGACTCTGGGAGTCCAATTTACCCCTTTACCTCTTTCCCCAGATCCACCATTTTTCCGGAGAGATCATGTTCTTCATTACGCCTGAAGCCATAGACCAGATGATGCAAATTCTCCATGCCAACTCTGCATCCCCTTTCAACCTGGAAATCCTTATAGATTTGTATCAAAAGATGACTTTTCGCCAAAGAGCTCAAATATTTGAGATTTTCCTTCCCACTTCTGCTCAATTCCCTTCCACAAATCCCTCTTACCCGTCATCCATGTTCTCCACTAAGGGAAACAAGGTCATTTCTTCCCTTTGCGCTCTGTTGGGTTACTATTCTGACCAGTGGGTAGATGAACCCATTCTGGGTTTTCTATCCATTTTCTCCATTGATGAAAATCCCACCACCCAGTTTGATTTCAGTACATTCTTGGTAGGAAGTATTCACGAATAATTCATGAATTTTGGCATAGAAGGCATGTTCAGATATTCATCAATATTAGCCTACATGTTCGTCTTTTTCCAGGCGGATAAGTTTGCATTTTCCATGCAGAAGATGGATGCAGATGGTAAACCTCAGGCAGTCACAGTATGGACCTCTTTGTTGAAGCATAACTCCACAGAGTATAGCTTCAAGGCATTCATCGATCTGTTCTACCACCCTATGGTAAGTATGCTGGGCGGCAGACCCGAGCCTCGAATAAATGATGAAGTCCAGAGAATCTTGCATCTCTTGGACAACACAAAGACCAGGGATTGGTACCTGTATCAAAACCATACCGAGATCAGAGTATACAGTTGTGAGTCGGCACCGTATAAGCTTCCGAAGTATGTGCCGGTCAGAATATTTGCATTAGAGTATATAAGACAGATCATGAATTCAGATGATATCCATTTTGTATCTTTGAAGAAAAAGAAGCAACTTCGAATCAAGGGGCAGATTGGCTCCTTCATCTGCAACAGTCGAGGCGCCAGGGAAGAAGCTGACAGGATGTTGAAATAAATGAAGTTCTTTATGATCTTCCCATGGCACTATGATCCTTATGGGATCATCTCAGAGATGAGGGTGAAGAACAAGAACATCCCGTATGTTCATGTGTCCAAGCCCAAAATTGAAAAATTCACCAATCAGACAGTGTGGGTGCCTGACACCTTGGTCGAAGTGGAACAGCAGGTTCCCCCGACCACTGTGCCACCAACGACCACGCCACAGGTCCCTAAGGAAAAAAGGCCTCGACAGGATTTATCTCCTCCTGTCACGGAGGTATCGTCCGAAGAGTTCCAATTGCACACTAAGAGGCCCAAGACAGTTTCAGTTCCTGGTCCGACTGGAGAAAAAGAAACCATGCCTACCACAGTGACTAAGTTTGTCATTCCACCCTTCGGTTCGAGCCTTCATAAGAAAATCACCCCAGTTGTGCCAAATAAATCCATAGACTCCCCACTGGACACTCAGCCAAGAAAATTTGGGCCCAAGTTGAGCATTTTCGAGAAGTTAGAGTTGATTAAGAAAAAGAACCAGACCCTTACCAGCAGTACTTACACTGAGTTTCAGAAGCAAACGTCGACTGCGCAACATAGGCTGCTGTCTGCATTTGACACATAAAATGGCATGATGCACATGGCCTTCCTCCAGGCGCAGGTACCAGACCCCAAGATGATCACGGACTACAAGAGGGCCACCTTCGAATTCCAGAGGAAGGACGTGCACCCATCAGATCAGATGGATCTGCACAAGAAGACAGGGGTGATGGTATTCCATACATTGGCGCATGCTTCCGCTTCTGCAACAAAATTACAGGTATCACTTTCACAACGCTCAAACGCAACTCAAGATGGAGAATATATCGTCCTTCGCGAAGGACAATAGAATCAAAACTTTGGAGGAGCTGGTCCTCAAGATCGGCTATGACCCTTCAAACGTCAAAGCAGCGGAGGAGATGATAAAGAATAAGAATGCTGACATTTCCTCCTTGAGGAAACAACTAAAACTCCCACCCACAGAGGACTCGCAGGCAAAGGAGATAGCAGAGAAAGAAAGCGAGAAGGACAAAATGCTCAAGTTGCTCATGGAGTAGAATGCACAGCTGAAAGAAATGGAAGCTGAGATGGAGAGATTATTGAAAGAGAAGGAGCAGCTGAAGCCAATGGAAGTCATTCCATTGAGTGCCATTCCGATTTCAGGAGCAAGCACTATACCAGTGACAACAGTCCCATCCGCAACTCCATTGACATCCCAAGAGAAGACAACCGACCTGGCTAGATCCATGGAGAAGATGAACCTGCAGGAGACAGAGATCAACAGGCTTAAAAAGGAAGTTGAGAACCTTCAGGAACTCAAAAATTCCTTCCAGACCAGCCTCTCCAAGGAAAAGCAGGTAACAAAACAACTCAAGAAGGAGCTACAACAGCTCCAAAAGCAAACAGTGGCAGGGAAGACTTTGGCTAAGGTCAAAGAGAATGTATGGACAGACATCACAAAGTCCATAAATGAGATATGGCCCATGATCCAAATCATGCTTGAGCAGAATGAGTTGGTCCAGAGGAGAAAAAAGGCTGTTGAGAAGATCAAAGTTGAATTGGGAGATAGGCCAACACAGGCAAATGATATTATCAAGTTCCTCAATTCTAAGACCAGAGAAGAGCTAGAAGAGTTGAAGATCGAAGACAGAACAGAGACCATCCTTGAGGTCAAAAGAGTTTTGACCAAGAGGGGACTAATGCTTCAGCTGGAAGAAAAGGTTCAGGTCATGGACGAGGGAGTACAAAGGTTCTTCAATAAGATTGAGGCTCTCCAGAAGAAGGGCCTACCTGGTCTGAAGGTTATTAATGATAAACTAATGACACTTCCAGATTACAAGAAGAGATTGGCTGAGGTGTCTAAGGACAGTTTGAATTTTGCAGGGATTCAAGGGAGCATCACTGGTAAGGCATTCCTTGATGCCCTCCAGTGGGACATCAGCATACAACACGAGATTCGATACATTTTCCTCACCAAGCCTACATTTTCCAAATATACAGAAATGGACGAAGTGTATTGAAGACTGCTCAAAGTCACTGTGCCTAGTCATCTCAGATGGGAGGAACTCTGCGATCTGATCGATTAGCAGATGAGTTGTCCAGGTCCAGTCACTTGTCCAGTCAGATGAGGTCATTCAAAGGCTTCATAAACGGTCTACCCAGAAATCAGCATGCAGTTGCACCAAGTCATCAAGCAGTTCCTAGATTTAGGAGATTTGTTAAATTAGTTAGGCTAAAAATAGAATTAGCACGTCCTGATCATTTATGAAAGGAACGTTTGTAATTTGAGTTATAAATACTTCACCTTTCGAAGTATTGAGGGTTGTTTATCTTCACACCCTGACGCTATCAGACTGTAACATTTTTGAAGAGATCTTCCATTAATAAAAAGGAGGCACTTTTACAGGATTCTTGCGTTTATTCACTGGTGATGTTTATTCTCTAAGTTGAATGTTATTCTTGCTTCGTGATCATCTTGTTTTCTGAAACTAATCTTTAAGAGTAACGAATGTTGCGGGATTTATCTTGGATACCCTGTTTCTGACTCAAAATATTTTAGTGTTTATCTTCTGGTGTTTTCAATTAAGAAATTCTTAAATGCTTCTTAGTTGAATTTATCTTTCTCATCTTTCTTCTATCCATCATTTAAGCTACTAAAAAATCTAGTGAGTGTATTAGCTCGCCCTGTAGGAGTCTTCTTTCGCGTTTCTGGTTTGTATCTCATATTTATTAAAACACAGACCCCATAGACCAATGGACGTGTACACTGTCTCAACCAATTCACCAAAACACTTTTACAACAAAAACAACCTATTTCTTTACCTAGCCTAATATCTAAAATCAGAAACATAGCTAAATCATATAGAGAGATCCCTCTCTGAAGTTGGAAGGGCTAGATCCCAGCTTCAAAAGTGGTTGGATAAAGTTACCTTTGTAGATTTCTTCTACTGTCAACCTCTAGGAAATTTACCAAGTGCTAACATAGTGGTGACTCCACTGGGGACGAACATAAAATTTATAATTTCACGTTTTATTTTCCCTAAATAGAAAGTTTGTTCCTGGAATATTGAAAATTTAAGAAAGAAGTAATGTTTAGAGGTTGATTAAACTTGGTACATATTATTTTCGCACTCATAAAATTGAAAAGTATATATATAAAAAACCAAAAAGAATTCTGGCTCCTAAGAAAGTTCACACTCGATCTCATCCTGACCCAGAACCTGCGATAGTGACAGATAACCCCAAACAATTACTCAGGAAAAGGACCTTGGATGAAAGCCCAGTGAGTCATATTCCCCTTCATAAGTCCCTTTCCTTTTTAGGGGAACCTGTTTCCTTTCAAAGCCCTGACCTCAACATCTTTCCACAACAAAGCTTAGTTAGAACACTGTCCGATAGTTTTGTGACTGGAATAATCTTCGACCCAACCGTTTTGCAACCCGAAACCCCCGAAGTTTTGTCTCCCATGACCAAAATGCAAATCACTCCCTCAGTGCTATCCAGTCCCTCCTTGTCCTCATCTTCACTCGCTACCTCTTCGATCATCCAGTTTGTCGCCCCACCACCTCCACCCATCATGGCATCTCGATATGCTCCCTTGGTGTTGGCTGCGCCGCTACATGCCATGCCCCAAGACTATCAAACAAGACTTCCACAGTTCGATGCAACAGGACCTTTAAACGCCCAACAACATGTTGACAAAATGAATGATTATTTTGACCTGCAAGAAGTTGATGAGATTGACGTTCAAATGAGATTGTTTGCCCAAAGTTTTACAGGTGACATCAAGAAATGGTACAAGGATTTACCTTCCACCTCAGTCCCTAACCTCGCGCGTTACAAAGGAGTTTTCTTGACAGATGGGAGGTAAAGAAAATCCCTCTCCAAATATTGTCAGAATACGAGAATATAAGAAGAAATCAAGGTGAGACGGTACAAGATTACTGCACCCATTTCAATAACCTGTACAATGCAATTCTAGTCGAAATCAAACCTCCCCAGGGTTTGGCATTGATAAAATTCCCTGATGTTTTTGATGCCTATATATCATACCAACTAAGAGAAAGAAATTCTACCACCTTGGCAGACATGCAGAAAAGTGCTATAAGTGTAGAGGCCAATTTGCTGGCAAAAAGGGCACGTCATAGGTTAGAAAGGAGAGTCACGATCAAAGAAGAACCTTCCACATCGAACTCAGATTCCAAATTGGATTATTTGGCCAGAGCAGTGGAAAGAATGATAGAAATACTTACTGCGTCGGACATAAATCCTCCAAGAGAAAATCCACCAACTCCTCAAGTTCAGAACCCTAACTTTAGGAGAAACCCTCCTTAAATCAGATAGAGAGATCCTAGGGATCAAAGAGAGTAGAGGGTTCCAGATCAGCAGATTAGACCTCCCCTGCAAGAAAATTATACTGATGAAGGGGAGGAAGTGATTGAGGAATTGGAGGATACTCACATTAACCTCATGGGAAATCACGACAACGAAGCTATCTTCCTTATCCAAGAAGAGCAAGAAATTTTTCTTCTCAACCAAACAAAAGTAAGTGAAGAAGCTGAAGATGCAGAACAACATGCATTCAAAAATTCCATTTTGGAGGTACACCGACAATATAATCTGTAGAGTAAAAAGACAGAAGGAAATTCCCCAAAAAAGGCGATTGAAATGAAGAAGGTAGTCGAAACCAAGAAGACCTCTGAGCCATCTGCCGAGAAGATTCCTGAGAAGAGTGCTGCCGAAAAGATTCCTGAGAAGGGCATTGCCGAAGCTCCCAAGAAGACAAACCTTACTATTCTGAAAAGGCCGTCCCAACCCGAGGTTTCACCTATGAATCCACCAAGTACTTCTGGACAGAAGAATATGGTGGAGAAACCAGAATTGATGAGCCAAGGAAGAGCTCCTACACCCTTTAGCCTTGAGGGGGAATTGGCCAAAGTAAAAATTCCCATCCCACTTACCAAGTTGATGAACAAAGACGTTTATCGTTCACAAGTGATTAAAGCACTGGCCATTGAACCTGACATAGGCACGAAGGCCTTAACCATTGGATCAACAAATCATTCAGACACCATGAACCTTACTGATGATCAACCCGAGCTTCTTTTCGGACCTGAAGTAGATGTTCGAGATGATACTAGTGAAGTCGCTCCTTTTTGCATCAGTCTAAACATACATGACCTAATCTTGCATAATGCCATGCTGGATTTGGGCGCTTCCCACAATCTATTTCCCAAAGTAGTAATGAAGAAACTGGGACTAGAGGTCACTAGACCTTACAAGGATTTACACTCATTCGACTCCAATAAATTTAGATGTATTGGTTTGATCAAGCACCTATGCATCACCTTGGTTCAGATTCCTGTGAAGAGCATGGTAATGGATGTGGTGGTTGCAGACATCCCGCCGAAGTATGGAATGTTTCTCTCCCAGTATTGGGGGGATAAGTTGAGAGGAACCTTGAAACTAGATATGTCTTATGCCACTATCCTAGTTTCCTGGCAACAAAGAAGGCTATACAGAGAAACATTGATGAAGTACATGTTCAGTAGCCAAGAGAAACCGCACAACTATCCCCTTTACTCCACACATTCCGATTTAGATTCGTTTATCTTGTACAATGATGGTGACACGGGAGAGCAAGATACTTAGCTGATGGAAGACACATCTAGTCAAGATGAAGGCCAAGAAATCATTGAGTTATCAAGGATGAAGAACGTGATAATTGAAGAGTTACCCACAGATTTCTGGAGCATGGACTTTGATGGAGCAGTGAGCAAAGAAGGAGCTGGAGCAGGAGTATGGCTGCATAATCACAGAAAAAGGTATTCAGAAAACCATTCTTACAAATTAAATTTCCAATGCACTAACAATATTGTTGAGTATGAAGCCTTGATGCTCGGTCTGAAACTTTTGAAAAAAGTTGGTGCTAAGCAGATAATGGTAAGAGGTGACTCTGAATTGATAATCAAGCAAATCAAAGGTGAATACGTTGCTAAACATCCACGTCTTAGAGCTTATAGGAACGTCGTTCTTGATGCCTTGAGATGTTTTACTGAAGTTGACTTGCAGGTAATGCCGAGAGGACAAAACATCCTGGCAGACGGATTGGCCACATCAGCAGCCACCTGTAAGATTCCTTTCCGCCCGACTCATCCATACACTGTTGAGGTGAAATGTAGACCAACCGTTCCCGACAATATTAGTTACTTGCAAGTGTTTGGTAATGATGATCAAATCGATGACTTTCTGCAATGTAAAAACGATTTTGAATGTACAAATATAGATTTAGAGAACGAAGATGAAAATGTAAATAGTTCTGATTTTGAAATTGATAGTGTAAATACCGTAGATTAAGGAGAATTAGGCGATGACGAAATGGACGCTGATGTTTTACAGTTGAAAAACAATGTTTTTCCTAGAGGTCTTGTTCCTTTAGAGGACTTATTTGATTTTAACAACGTAGCCAAAAAACCAAAAATCGAATCCCATGGACAAGAGGTAGAAGACTGTAATATAGGGACTGAAGAGAAACCCAAGATAGTCAAACTGTCTAAATCATTACCCCCGAGAAAAAACTCAAATACATTGAGTTGTTCAAAGAATATTCGGATGTCTTTGCCTAGAGCTATGAAGATTTGAAAGCCTACGATACCAGCATCATACAACACAGGATTCCAATAAAAGAAGACCAAAAACTGTTTAGGCAGAAACTTAGGAGGATAAATCCCAAGTTGCTCGCTCTGATAGAAAAGGAAATCACAAAAATGTATGATGCCAAAATCATAGTTTCGATGCGCTTTTCCAAATGGGTCTCTAATTTGGTCCCTACTCGTAAGAAAACCGGGGATATCAGACTCTGCATAGATTTTCGAAATCTGAATAAAGTCTCTCTGAAGGATAATTACCCCTTGCTGAAAATGGACCATATCCTGCAAAGGGTGGTTGGGTCCAGTGGAATTTCTCTGCTGGACGGTTTCTCAGGTTACAATCAGGTCATAGTTCACCCAGATGACCAAGACAAAACCGCTTTCACCACCTCATGGAGCACTTTCATGTATGTGAAAATGCCTTTCGGTCTGATGAACACAGGAGCCACTTTCCAGAAGGCGATGGATATTTCTTTCGTGGAAGAATTGGGTAAGTTTATTGTCGTCTATTTAGATTATGTAACTGTGTTTTCCCGATCTGATGACGAACACCTAAGACACCTCAGACGAGTCTTCGAGAAGTGCAAAAGGTTTGGGATTTCTTTAAATCCTAAGAAGATCCTTTTCAGGTTAGAGGAAGGAAAACTTCTAGGACACATCATATCCAAAGATGGAATCAAAATAGACCCCAGCAGAATCGAGGCCATACAAAGATTAGAACATCCAAGAAACCTCAAAGAACTACAATCTTTTATCGGGAGAATGAACTTTCTACGAAGATTCATTCCCAATCTGGCAGAACTCCTCAGAAACATCACAAATATGCTAAAAAAGGATGTAAAAATTAAATGGGACTCTGTGTCCAGACACTCTTTTGAACAAGTCAAACGAGCACTCACAGAAGCCCCTATTTTGATCAGTCCTGATTTTACTAAAGATTTCTATCTCTTTTCTTTCGCTTCCGAACATACTATAGAAGCAGTGTTATTGCAAAAGAACAATGAAGGGTATGAACAACCCATAGCTTTCTTTAGCAAAGCATTAAGAGATGTTGCTCCAAATTACAAGATAATGGAAAAACAAGCTTTTGCCTTGGTAAAAGCCATAAAAGACTTTAGAGTCTACATTATTCATTCCCACACCATAGCATATGTTCCGAACGCGGTAGTAAAGGACATTTTGACACAGGACAACCCTGGTGGAAGAAGGGGAAAATGGATTGCTGTCATTTTAGAAGATGATATAGAGATTAAGCCCACGAAACTAATCAAAGGTCAAGGCCTTGCTAAATTAATGGCTGAATCTAACTTCCAGGCTCTTGACATTAATTTTCTAGATGTGACAGATGAACAGGGTGAGATGGTGACTCCAAACATGAGAGAGGTATTTCTCAACTCTCCATGGTATGCAGACCTTATATTCGTTTTGCAAAATCTACAAGCTCCCCCTGGTTTGACTAAGACTAAAGCTAGATTTTTAAAGTTGAAAGCCTTAAAATTCTATATTCTAGAAGGAGATTTGTATTGGAAAGATCCTGCAGGCATTCTGTTAAATTGTTTACTGAAAGATGAAGCTGACAAAGCGTTGCAAGAGTTTCATGTGGGAGAATGTGGTGGTCATTTGAACTGGAAGGTCACAGCCAACAAAATACTCAGAGTTGGATTCTATTGGCCCACCCTGTTCGCTGATGTACATCATAAAGTGGCTGCATGTCATCAATGTCAGTTGTTTGAAGGTAAAAGAAAACTTCTCCCTTTACCTCTGAAACCGATCTCAGTTGAGGCCCCTTTCCAACAATGGGGACTCGATTTCATTGGAGAAATACACCCACCGTCTTCAGGCCATCACAGGTGGATTCTCACTTCCATCGATTATTTTACCAAATGGATCGAGGCAGTACCAAGCAGGCAAGCCACTGACTCTGTTATTATAAAATTCCTTGAAAATAATATTTTGTCTCGCTTTGGATGTCCTAGAAAGATTATAACTGACAATGCAGCTGCCTTTCGGTCGAAGAAACTCATTGATTTCTGAAACCAATATCACATTGGTTTGGGGCATTCCACAGCCTAGTACCCTAAGGGGAATGGGCTGGCAGAATCTTCAAACAAAACCTTGGTAAATATCATCAAGAAAACATTACAGGAAAACAAGAAATCATGGCACAACAAGTTGGTGTTTGCATTATGGGCTAATAGACTGACCACCAAAAGGTCGATTGGTATGTCACCATACTAGTTGGTCTATGGTACAGAGGTTGTTTTCCCCACTTCTTTAGGAGTCCCTGTCATGAAGTTTCTTCAAGAGGTACAAGCTGAGCCAAATGACTCACAGAGAAGGATCAACCAGATGATCCACTTGTAGCAGTCTAGGGAGGACGTTTTCAACAAAACTCAGGTCATCCAAGAAAACATCAAGAAGATCTTTGACAAACGAACCAAGGAGGATGATTTTTACCTAGGAGATTTGGTGTTGAGATGGGATGCCAGAAATGAAGACAAGGGAAAGCATGGGAAGTTTGACAGTCTGTGGACAGGACCATACATGATCCAAGCTTTCAGGGGAAACAATGCTTTCTTGCTAAACAACGTTGATGGGACAGATCTGCCAGGAGGACCTATGAATGGCAGAATGCTGAAACATTATGTGCCACCTCAGTAGAAGATTCGATTTTTCACTCTCCAGTGTACATACCATTTTAATTTTCATTTTTTTCACTTGCATTTTCTGAGGGAAGAACATTAGTCAGTTGGTTGAAGCCCGAAGAGAAGGCCCCAAGCTGCTGAACACTATTTTTCCATTTTTTTAGAATAAAACCAATGAAGGCTGCTAGGCAGAAACTCTCAGAATGACAGGAACAAGGATTCTTGGCACTTCACAGGGCAAGTACCATCCCCAGGTGGAGCCGCTGTTATCACCCTATAAGTTATAGGAATCAACTGGTGACCGGGATAGTATCTGTCTCTAGTGTTTTTGTTGACAAATGATTTTTCATTCTGCAAATAATTTGAAAAGAAAAAGAAAAAGAAAAAGGAAAGAAAAAAGAAAAAAGAAAAAAAGAAAAAAGAAAAGAAAAAGAAAGAAATAAAAAGAGGGCATAAAAGAATTGAAATAAAAGCCCCATGCAATAATAGTAACTTGGTCCATACCTTTCAAGCATGGCCAAGTTCTTTTTAAATTTGATGTTGATAGGGTAGTGAATGGTTTGGCTAAACAGTTTAATCTTAGCCAAAGTGTCTAGGTTAGATTAGTGAATAAATATGGCCAGACTGTCTAATCTTGGTCAGATAGCCCTAGGGTAGAGTAAATTCTTAACCCAATAGTTTAATCTGGGTTAACTGTCATAGGAAGATAGGTTAGTATGTAGGCTAGTTGGTTTATTGTTTCATTCCAATAAAACCATCTTGATGTAAAATGTTGCACCATGTTTCAAATGCCTAAAAGATAATTTGGTCGAAGCTCAATGGTGGTGTCTACTTGAAAGTTTGGGGAAAACCCATAAAAATGCATTTATCCTAAGTTTTCTCAGAGCATGTGCTTTTTCGCTTCCTCTTTATACTCCCTGCACATACCGACGGTCCTGATCACGACACCCAGATCTACGGTGCACAAAGCATTCTGGACCCCCCCGACCGTTCTGCTTTTAGCCGGGGGGGGTTTCCGGAATAAATGATAACATTTGCGCGCATATGGACAGCCCAGGGATGAGCGCTTAAATCAACGGTCCATATTGGATTCCGGACCCCCCCGTCCATTCTGCCTTTAATGGAAGGGGGGGGTCCGGAATGAGTAATAAAAGGCGTCCTAAGATCTGCGGCCAGGAAACGGGTGTGTAGATCAACGACCCTAAATGGATTTCAGACCCCCCTGGATGATCTGCTTTTAACTGAGGGGGGGGGGATGGAATGGTAATCTCCCTCTGGCGGGTCCCTTGTATTATGTGGCATGAATCTATTGGTCCCAAAGTCCCGTCACCATCTGTTATCTGACAGACCCCCTGTCACTTATGGATGTCACCTTCCACTTGTTCCACTTGTACCACTTGTTCCCGAGTTAGTCACATCCCATAACTGTTGTCAGTCCCTTTCCCCCTTTTCACTCATGGCAAGCCCCTTATTGCGACTATTTCCTCCAATCCCTTGCCGCCATGTCACCCATCCATATATTTCAGCCACCGTCACCTACCATCTCACCCCCAAATGACCCGTTGTCCATTTATTACTGGATAACGTATCCGTTATCCAGCTGACCTGTCTCCCGCGCCCAACCGACCCCATTTTTAAATAAAACTACTGTTTTTCCCCTACTTTCGTTGTTCACTCATTGCACCAGATAAACTCATCGCTTTCTCCTCCGTTACATCCCATCACCTTCATCCACAGTCAGTCGACTCCACTAACTTTGTGTTTATTGCAGGTACTGTTGCAGAAATGGTGCCAAAACCCAGACAAGTAGAAGGATAAGAGAATCTGTTTCTCCCGCCTCCTGTCGACCTGGACAAGATCCCACTGGTCGAAAAAGATAGATTAATCACAGATACCAAATGTGATTTCAATTTCTCAGACCTCCAGTCATGGCTCAGGGAAGTTTTCCTGGACCAGAGTGATGAAATTGGACTCCGGGAGTCCAATTTACCCCTTTACCTCTTTCCCCAGATCCACCATTTTCCCGAGTTCGCGCTTAAGTGTCAAGCTCATTATATTCCCAAACAAATATCCATCGTCTCCTCTTCCAGAGAGATCCTGTTCGTCATCACACGCGAAGCCATAGACCAGATGATGCAAATTCCCCGTGACGACTCTGCGTCCCCTTTCAACCTGGAAATCCTTACAGAGTTGTATCAAAATATGACTTTTCCCCAAAGAGCTCAAATATTTGAGCTTTTCCTTCCCACTTCCACTCAATTCCCTTCCACAAATCCCCCTTACCCGTCGTCCATGTTCTCCACTAAGGGAAACCAGGTCATTTCTTCCCTTTGCGCTCTGTTGGGTTACTATTCCGACCAGTGGGTAGATGAACCCATTTTGGGTTTTCTATCCATTTTCTCCACTGATGAAAATCCCACCACCCAGTTTGATTTCAGTACATTCTTGGCAGGAAATATTCACGAACAATTCGTGAATTTCGGCACAGAAGGCATGTTCAGATATTCATCAATATTAGCCTACATGTTCATCTTTTTCCAGGTGGATAAGTTTGCATTTTCCATGCAGAAGATGGACGCATATGGTAAACCTCAGGAAGTCACAGTATGGACCTATTTACTGAAGCATAACTCCACATAGTATAGCTTCAAGGCGTTCATCGTTCTGTTCTACCACCCTGTGGTAAGTATGCTGGGCGGCAGGCCCAAGCCTCGAATAAATGATGAAGTTTAGAGACTCTTACATCTCTCGGACAACACAAAGACTGGGGATTGGTACCTGTATAAAAACCATACCGATATCAGAGTATACGGTTGCGAGTTGGCACTGTATAAGCTGCCCATGTATGTGCTGGTCAGAATCTTTTTGTTAGAGTATATAAGACAGATCATGAATTTAGATGATATCCATTTTGTATCTTTGAAGAAAAAGTAGCAACCTCGAATGAAGGGGTAGATTGGCTCCTTCATCTACAACAGTCGAGGCGTCGGGGAAGAAGCTGACAGGATGTTGAAAGAAATGAAGTTCTTTATGAGCTTCCCATGGCACTATGATCCTTATGGGATCATCTCAGAGATGAGGGTGAAGAACAATAACAACCTGTATGTTCATGTGTCCAAGCCCGAAATTGAAAAATTTGCCAATCAGATAGTGTGGGTGCCTAACACCTTGGTCGAAGTGGAACAACAGGTTCCCCTGACCACTATGCCACCAACGACCATGCCATAGGTCCCTAAGGAAAAAATGCCTCGACAGGATTTATCTCCTCCCGTCACGGAGGTATCGTCCGAAGAGTTCCAGTTGCACACTAAGAGGCCCAAGATGGTTTCAGTTCCTGGTCCGACTGGAGAAAAAGAAACCCTGCCTACCATAGTGACTAAGTCTGTCACTCCACCCTTTAGTTTGAGCCTTCATAAGGAAATCACCCCAGTTGTGCCAAAGAAATCCACAGACTCCCCACTGGACACTCAGCCAGGAAAGACTGGGCCCAAGTTGAGCATTTTCGAGAAGTACGAGCTGATTAAGAAAAAGAACCAGACCCTTACCAGCAGTACTTACGCTCAGTTTCGGAAGCAGACATTGACTGCGCAGCATAGGCTGCTGTCTACATTTGACACAGAAAATGGAAGGATGCACATGGCCTTCCTCCAAGCGCAGGTACCATACCCTAAGACGATCACGGACTACAAGAGGGCCACCTTCGAATTCCAGACGAAGGACGTGCACCCAACAAATCAGATGGATCTGCACAAGCAGATAGGGTAGATGGTATTCCATACATTGGCGCATGCTTCCGCTTCTACAGCAAAATTACAAGTATCATTGAACAACGCCGAAACGCAACTCAAGATGGAGAAGATATCGTCCTTCACGAAGGACAATAGAATCAAAACTTTGGAGGAGTTGCTCCTCAAGATCGGCTATGACCCTTCGAATGTCAAAGAAGCGGAGGAGATGATAAAGAAGAAGAATTCTAACATTGCCTCCTTGAGGAAACTACTGAAACTCCCGCCCACAGAGGACTCGCAGGCGAAGGAGATAGCAGAGAAAGAAGGCGAGAAGGACCAAATGCTCAAGCTGCTCATGGAGAAGAATGAACAACTCAAAGAAATGGAAGCTAAGATGGAGAGATTATTGAAAGAGAAGGAGCAGCTGAAGCCAATGGAAGTCATTCCATTGAGTTCCATTCCGATTTTAGGAGCAAGCACTGTACCAGTGACATCAGTCTCATCCGCAACTCCATTGACATCCCAAGAGAAGACAACCAACCTGGCTAGATCCATGGAGAAGATGAACCTGCAGGAGACAGAGATCAGCAGGCTTAAAAAGGAAGTTGAGAACCTTCAGGAACTCAAAACTTCCTTCCAGACCAGCCTCTCCAAGGAAAAGCAGGTAACAGAACAACTCAAGCAGGAGCTACAACAGCTCCAAAAGCAAACAGTAGCAGGGAATACTTTGACTGAGGTCAAAGAGAATGTATGGACAGACATCACAAAGTCCATAAATGAGATATGGCCCATGATCCAAATCATGTTTGAGCAGAATGAGTTGGTCCAGAGGAGCAAACAGGCTGTTGAGAAGATCATAGTAGAATTGGGAGATAGGCTAACACAGGCAAATGATATTATCAAGTTCCTCAATTCTAAGACCAGAGAAGAGCTAGAAGAGCTGAAGATCGAAGACAGAACAAAGACCATCCTTGAGGTCAAAAGAGTTTTGACCAAGAGGGGACTAATGCTTCAGCTGGAAGAAAAGGTTCAAGTCATGGACCAGGGGGTACAAAGGTTCTTCAATAAGATTGAGGATCTCTAGAAGAAGGGCCTACCTGGTCTGAAGGTTATTAATGATAAACTGATGACACTTCCAGATTACGAGAAGAGATTGGCTGAGGTGTCTAACGACAGTTCAAAGTTTGCAGGGATTTAAGGGAGCATCACTGGTAAGGCATTCCTTGATTCCCTCCAGTGGGACATCAACATACTGCACGAGATTCGATACATTTTCCTCACCAAGCCTACATTTTCCAAATATACAGAAATGGACGAAGTGTATCGAAGACTGCTCAAAGTCACTGTACCTAGTCATCTCTGATGGGAGGAACTCTTCGATCTGATCGATTAGAAGATGAGTTGTCCAGGTCTAGTCACTTTTCCAGTCAGATGAGGTCATGCAAAGGATTCATAAATGGTCTACCCAGAAATCAGCGTGCAGTTGCACCAAGTCATCAAGCAGTTCCTAGATTTAGGAGATTTGTTAAATTAGTTAGGCTAAAAATAGAATTAGCACGTCTTGATCATTTATGACAGGAACGTTTGTAATTTGAGTTATAAATACTTCACCTTTCGAAGTATTGAGGGTTGTTGATCTTCACACCCTGACGCTATCAGACTGTAACATTTTTGAAGAGATCTTCCATTAATAAAAAAGAGGCACTTTTACAGGATTCTTGCGTGTATTCACTGGTGATGTTTATTCTCTAAGTTGAATGTTATTCTTGCTTCGTGATCATCTTGTTTTCTGAAACTAATCTTTAAGAGTAACGAATGTTGCGGGATTTATCTTGGATACCCTGTTTCTGACTTGAAATATTTTAGTGTTTATCTTCTGGTGTTTTAAATTAAGAAATTCTTAAATGCTTCTTAGTTGAATTTATCTTTCTCATCTTTCTTCTATCCATCATTTAAGCTACTAAAAAATCCAGTGAGTGTATTATCTCGCCCTGTAGGAGTCTTCTTTTGCATTTCTGGTTTGTATCTCATATTTATTAAAACACAGACCCCATAGCCCAATGGACGTGTAGACTGTCTCAACCAATTCACGAAAACACTTTTACAACAAAAACGACCTATTTCTTTACCTAGCCTAATATATAAAATTGTAAACATAGCTAAATCATATAGAGAGATCCCTCTCTGAAGTTGGAAGGGCTAGATCCCAGCTTCAAAAGTGGTTGGATAAAGTTACCTTTGTAGATTTCTTCTGCTGTCAACCTCTAGGAAATTTACCAAGTGCTAACACCATGGATTATAAACAATAAATAATAAACGTTTTCCTTCCACTCATACAAAAATCATAAAAATTGTTTGTAAATAGTAGTCTTTTATGGAAGATGTTTGCTAACCTATATATAACCTTAGTTTTTTCAAATAGTCTAGGGTTGTACTTTGTGCTATTTTTTATTTGATATAAATGGAATGCATATGCATTATATAATTCATGCATGTTATTAATGCATGCACGTTATTAACATGCATTCATTATAGAATGCATGACCATTATTAACACACATGTGTTCTATAACATGTGCATGTTCCTTTTACAACCAACACAAATTTTCACCTCAATACTAGACATGTTAAAAAAAAATCATCCATAACCCTATACACCTTAGTACTTGGCCTCTAACACCTAAAACATATCACCACATAGGGCCTCTATGGGTGATTCCAAACCTATAATTACAAATATGCATACCATTAGTAGGATTTGCACACTAGGAATTTATATTAGGGTCTTTAGCATGGTCACGACCTATACCATGGATAAAAGAGAGAAAAAAAGCCTTAGGCACTAACAACAAATCTTCCAAAGATCAATGAGAATGAACAAGGCCTTGAACCACTACATGAATACTCTCTAAATGATCTCTAGCCTCTAAATGGGCCAATGGTACCATTAATATGTTTTTGGAATTTGTAGGGGGTATTTGGTGCCATTATTATGTTTTGCACAATAAAAATGGGTCCTAGGGATTTTACCATGGCTATGGGAGGAAAGAAACGACCTTAGAGAAAAAATGAATATTCACAAGATAAATGGCCATGAATAATGCCTCAAACCACCACACAGATCCTCTATAAGGGAGCTATGGCCTTTGTCTAGGATATGAGTGAAATTCATAGATTTTTTGCAACACATATGTCATATAGGGACTATACATGTCTAGGGGAGGGAGAAAAGTTCCTAAATCCATAAAGACATGTTTATAATGCTCAACAACCATGGAAAATGCCTTCAACTAGGAATATGGGCACCACTAGTATGCATTACAAAATAATAATTGTTATCAAGATGGTGACCATGTGAAAGGGAGGAAAACAAGAGTCTGATTTCCTAAGTGATGCTTTATCATGCTCAATGTCCATGAAAAATGATTCTAACGAGGAATATGGGAACTATTAGTATGTTATACACAATAATAATGGGTCTCACGACCCTTATCATGGCCATTGGAGGAAAACAATCTCACACCCTAAACCAATGTTCTTGAGCTTTATGGCCATGAAAAAGTCCTTTAGACACCACACAAATTCTATCTAAGGGAACCTTGGCCTTTGAGGGGTTATTTGGTTCCATTAGTATGTCTTTCACAATAAAAATGGATCTCGAGGCCTTGACCATAGAAAATGGAGGAAAATAAGGTCATTAGGTAGAAAACAAAGATTCTTATAATTAATGTCTATGACTAAATATTTCTTATGTTTAATTGTCATGAACAATGCCTTCAACTAGGAAAATGGACACGATTAGTATTTGTTTCTCAGTAAGAATGGTATCAATACATTGACAATTGTAGGGGGAGGAAAACAAGGGCCTAATGTACTAAATGGATCTTTCTCATGTTCAGTAAAAATGAACAAGGATTTTGGTTTGTAATATGATAACCATTAGAATGTTTTTATCAATAAGAATGGGTCTCAATATTATTACCATGGTTGGAGGAGGAAAAAAATGCTCTTAGGCCCTAAACAAGCCTTCTTGAGCTCAATGTCTATGAAGAAGGCCTTGAAATAGGACAAAAATCCTCTCTAAGGGATATATAGCCTCTATGGGGTTCTTTAGTATCATTAGTATGTTTTTTTGTTTTGTGGCTAATCATTGGCATGATTAGTAGGTTTTTCACAATAATAATGGGTCTTCGATCCTATACCATTGCTAGGGAAGGGAAACAATGGCCTTAGGCCCAAATAAAATCCTATTGAGTTTAACGACCATGAGAGAGGTATCAACCCACTACATTAAACCCCTCTAAGTAATCTATAACCTCTAGGGGTATATTTTGCACCATGTTTTGGGCCTCTGATACAGGGGATCAAAATTTGCTCAAAAATCAAAGTGCTCGGAATTCCTTCAAAAAGGACACGTGCATAGGCCTCATCCTCACAATCTCATCGCAACTTGAATGGGTTCAAATGAACATCATATGAGTGAGATATTCCTTACTATCCATTTTTACAAACAAACAAAATTTTGTTGACTGTACAGTTTGTACAGTCCTTATAGTGCCGATGTGGCATGGTATTGTTCCCACACATGGTAGGTGACGTGGAAGGGCCACTATGTAGAGATGTTGAGTTGGAAGGATGAATGGGCAGGTCATTTGTCAAGGTACATGGACCGATAGGGTGATGACATGTGTCATTTGGGTGGCAAGTGGTATGGTGCCATGTGGCCCAGTCGTGGGCTTCCACGTGACACCCCTATGGTAGTGTAAAAGAATTGTTGTAGTCCACGGGATTTGATCCCAGTAACTCTGCATGGCATAGTCTTTGCATTGGTCGGGCCACCAACTCGCCTATGAAATGGTTCTTACCCATATATTGTTTAATATTTATTTGAATTTAACGTTGGGTTTGGTTGGCGGAGAAAAAAGATGGGGCTTAGCCCCAGCCCCCAATTCATACACTACATACAACTGTTTCACATAACCTATGGCATGGGGAAGGTTAACCACTGTGTGAATCCTAGAAGGCATGGGAAATTTTCCATATGGCCACTCCACAGGACCGTTGGTGCGGGATTTACATCTACTATTTGACGGGGATCCGAACTAGGCACTGAGACATGGCCATATGGCCCCCATGCGACCAACACCTCTGTCAAAAAGGAGTTAGGCCCCTAACTATTCAAAAGGTGCCCCATCTCAGAACAATGCATTGTGCTAGGATTTTCACCCAGTAATGTTGCGGGAGCCACGTTAGTCACACACAGGTGTGAATTGGAGAACCAAAGACAACAAGCTTGAAGGTGAAATTTTCCAGGAGGATATCTTCTTCATTTTTTGGCCAAATAATGTGCAGAAAGAGCCCAGCTAGGGGTTTTTGGATGTTTTGGAGCTATTGAAACCATATATTTGGAATTTTGAGCATTGTAAGTCATCATTTTAACACTTTGAGAAAATAATTAAAATGATCCATTGGAAGTTGGACTAGGAGATGTAGCCCAAGAGAGGGGTGAACTCCTTTATCATTTGTTGTGTTATTTGTTTACTTTGATGGCTGTTATTTCTGGTTATTATGTGCATCTTAAGTGTGAAAAATATCTAGTTTATATTTTTCCAAATTGATCCTTTTTCCCAAGCACACATTATTTACACTTACAAATATTTTAAAGATACAAGTCTTCTCATTTTCAGATCAAGTTGGTATCATATCATTAGTTTTTTAAGGCTTGATTATTTGCAATTGTTTTTTTTTCTTATGCTTACAAGTTTGAAGCTCACAAGAGGAGAAGGTCAACTTGTAGAGAAAATTTATCAATAGTCAAGAAGGAGAACTACCATTCACCTCAATCTTCAAGGAGATATTCACCAAGTATGGCTCATGAGGAGAGTCATGAAACTCTTCCTTCAGAGGATGAAACTTTCAGAAAATATTTCTATGATATGACAAAGATGGTGAAAGTTTTATTTGAAGAAAGAAATGCAATATTGCAAGGTGAAAGCTTAAACCCTCCAAAGAGTAATGGAGATAGTGGTGATAAAATTCCAAAGGGAAATGGAGGGAATTGTGATTATCCACCTCCTTCAACTCTATATTCCACCTCTTCTACCATTTCACAAACACCTCCAAATTCTCCAAAAGAACATGGTAAAACTCCTCTACAAATTCCTTTGATTAAGATTGATATTAAGTTTGAATTACCTATGTACAATGGAGAGGTAAATCCTAAAAAATTGGATAGTTGGATTCGCCAGATTAAAGTTTATTGTAGGATACAAAGGATCAAAGATGTTGAAACTAATATTCAACTTTCTTCTTTAAGATTGGATATTACAACGCTCATTTGGTGGGAAGCCAAAACTCAAGAGGACATGAAGAAACATGGTAAATTTTTATCCTCTTGGAATGATTTTATTGTTGCGCTTAAAAGACAATTTTATCCATTAGCATACTTGCAGAAAGATATTATGGATTGGATAAACTTTAGACAAGCTAAAGGGAAAAGTGTTCAAATCTACACTCAAGAATTTATAAGAAGGGATTTGATTTTGGGTATAGATTTGTCTTCTCAAGAAAATTTACTCAAATATATTGGAAGATTGCATAGCTACTTGAGGCACATAATACTTATGTTTAACCCTGCAAGTCTAGATGAAGTTTGTGCACATGCAACTCATTTGGAAGCAAGAGGGAGGAATGAACCTCAATAGGGAAGCAAGAAACCTTTGGTTCATGGAGACAAAGGAAAGAAGAAGTTCAATGGAAATGGAAGAAATAATGCTTCATTCAACAAAGAGGGAGAGAAACTCACATGTAAAAATTGTTCAAAAGATGTCCATGATGAAGACCATTGTTGGAAACTTCATCCTGAAAAGAAACCCAAAAAAATCAGCAATAAGGGGAAACCAAATACTACTCCAATTGTACAACATGATTTATGTTTCGATTCGGGTGATGAAACAAAGATTACAACCATGGGTTTTCAAGGTAAAGACTATATTGCAAGTACTAGTTGTTCAAGTAGTAAAAACGTCAGTGAAACTCAACATGAAAAAGAAAGAATAGAGATTTTCAACATAAGAGTGATTTCAAAGCATACCAAGATAGATACTCTTTTTGATACTGGATCTCAATAAAACCTCATATATGAAGACACAGTCAAGAAACTAAAATTGGAAACTACTCCACATCCTAAACCATACCCTCTAGGATGGATATGTGATAATTCCAAATTGCATGTGACAAGAATGTGCAAACTTAGATTTGCCATCACTGCAAATTTTATAGATGAGGTAGAGCTTGATGTTATTCCTTTGGATATCTATGGAATTGTGTTCGGAATCATATACTTATATGATAGGAGAGCCATATATCATTGCCATGAGAACAAGTATCATTTTTAAAAAAATGGAGTTGAGTACATTGTTAGAGAACATACAAAGAAGTTGAATTTTTCACTTGTAAATGCTGGACAAATGAAGATATTAGTCAATGCTAGTAAGAATTTTGTCCCCTTGATGATCAAACCCAAAGAAAATGTTGAAAAAAAATCTTTCCAAGGTTGTGATTCAAAGTTTAAATATGATTTATATGAGGTTGTTAACCAATATTATGAGATGTTTCAGGAACCAAAGAGATTGCTTACAAAAAGGGCTATCCAACATGAGATACAATTGCAACAAGATTTTCCTCAACCAAACATTGGTATGTATAGGATGTCATTCATGGGGAATGTTGAAATTAGAAAACAAATTCAAGAGTTTCTTAACAAAGGGGTCATCATGCCAAGCACATCTCCATGTGGATCACCAATTGTTTTAGTGCCAAAGATAGATGGTACATGGCCCATGTGTGTAGATTTCAGGGCCTTGAACAAGATTACGGTAAATAATCGTTATCCTCTTCCTAGAATTGATGATTTGCTTGATCAATTGAAAGATGATAAGTATTTTACTAAATTGGATTTGTGAAGTGGATATCATCACATTAGGATTGTTGAAGGAGACACTTGGAAGACATCTTTCAAAACAAATGAAGGTTTGTTTGAGTGGATGGTAATTCCATTTGGACTTTGCAATGCTCATGCTACATTCACGAGGGTCATGAATGATGTTTTAAGACCTTTTCTAGATGATTGTGTTATTGTCTACTAGTATGAAATTTTGATATTTAGAAAATCTCATGAATATCATGTTATGCATGTAAAGAAAGTAATGGATGTATTAAAGAAAGAAATTTTTCTTTTAAAGATGTCTAAATGTGAGTTTGGAAAGACCTCACTTGTTTACTTGGGACATATTGTTGGAGGAGGAGAAATGAAAATTGATCCTTCCAAGGTCAAAGTTATTTTGGATTGTCCAAAGCCCAAGAATGTGACAGAGGTAAGAATCTTTTTGGGAGCATCCCAATATTGGAGAAATTTTATTGCTAACTTATCTTCAATTTCAACTCCATTACATGCAGTGACAAGAATCAAGAAAGTTTTCCAATGGGGATGCAAGTAACAAAAAGCATTTGATGCATTGAAGGAGAATATTAGTTCATCTCTATTTCTTACACTTCCAAATTTGAGACAACCATTTGAGATCCAAACAAATGCAAGCAATTATGCAATCAGAGCAGTCTTGTTGCAACATGGTAAGCCCATTTGTTTTCATTCTAAAACTTTTAATAGTTCAGTGATTAACTATCCTACTTATGGTAAGGAGTTGTATGGATTGGTGAAAAGTGTGAAAAAATGGAAACATTATTTGTTGGGAAAAGAAACTATCATTCACATACTTCATCAATGATTGAAATACTTACAATCACAAATGAAGATGCAACAAGAAAGGCACTTCAGATGCATGGGTTTTCTACAACAGTTCCACTTGGTTATAAGGTATAAAAAGGGCATTTATAACAAAAATTCTGATATGATTTCTAGTCCTATTGTTATTTCTTTAGTTATTCTTAAGAATAATTCTATCATGCATGAGAGCTATGTTGAACAATATTCTTTAGATGCTAATTTTAAAGAGGTTTATGCAACTTTGTGTCATACTAACCAATTTGAGGAATTGGATTACCTTGTACATGATAAGATTCTATATCATCTTGGAAAGCTATGTATTCCACAGGGTGAAAGAATCAACATCATAAGGGAAGCTCATTCTTCTCTTATTGCTGGTCACTTTGGTGTAGGCAAGATGGTGGTTAATTTGCAAAGGTATTGCTATTGGCCTAAAATGAATGAAAGTGTTTCAAGATATGTAAGAGGATGTTCTCTATGTGCTACAATCAAGCCTAGCAATTGAAAGTTGGATTTGTATACTCCACTTACTCTTCCTTCTTGTCCTTGGGAAATCATTTCCATGGGCTTTGTAGGAGGTATACCTATGTTTAAAAAAAATCATGATTATGTTTATGATGCGGTTGACCATGTCAGTAAAATGTGTATTTTGATGCCTTGTAAGAAACAAGTTACAACTGAGAAAACAAAACATATGTTCTTTCAACATGTTTGGGTACATTTTGGGTTGCCTAAATCCATTATTTTTTATCGAGATTCTCGATTTATTGGGAACGTTTGGTCAAGTTTATGGGAAATCATGGACACCAAGTTGAAAAAGACCACAACTTTTCATCCACAAACCGATGGTCAAATATAAGTGGTTAATAGGATAGTATTGCATCTTCTTTGTGGTTATTGCAACAAGAATCTTAAGCTTTGGGATGAGCACCTACACTAAATTCAACATGCTTACAACCAGTCTAAGAACTCTTCGACTCAACCATATCCATTTGAAGCATGTTTTGGTTATTTGCTCAAATCTCCTTTAGATTTTATCTTTGGGAAAGACATTGCTATTGATGGTCAATATGACATTGATAGGGAAAATAATTTCATTGAACAAATTTAGTTGGTGCATCAAATGGTACAAGAACAATTGGAAAAGAGCCAAGCCAAGTACAATAAAAGACATGAAAAGCATCATGTTTATCACAGTTTCCAAGTTGGAGATGATGTTTGGATTTACATTAGCACAGAGAGGCTTAAAGGAGAAGGTAAAATACTAAAACCAATTAGATATGGACCTTTCAATATTCTTGAAAAGATTGGTAACAATGCCTACCATTTGTATTTGCCTCCTTATATGCAAATGTATGTAGTTGTCAATGTTGAGAATTTGAGATTGTATGAGCCCCGTTTGATTGATGATCAAAGAGAACATGTACAGATTCCTTCTATAGATGATTTCTCACCAGAATATCTTTCAAAACTACATGAAGACACAATCCTTGACAAGAGAATGAGAACTTCAAAATGAGGGAATGTGGAATACCTTCGAGTTGGTCTTAAAGGCACAAATCCAAGAAAGGAGAAGTGGATTGAGGTTGGAAAGGTGAGGGAACTATACCCTCATATTCAGATAGACTGAAAGTAGTCTTTTGGAGGTCCAAAAGCTTCCCAATGGGAAGGAGTGATCCAGGGGATCAAAATTTGCTCAAAAATCAAAGTGCTCGAAATTTATTCAAAACAGACATGGGCGTAGGCCTCGTTGTCACAATCCCAACACAACTTGAATGGGTTGAAACAAATGTCATATCAGTGAGATATCACATTCTTCCCATTTTTCCAAATAGGCAAAATTTTGTTGATTGTACAATCCATACAATCCGTACAATGTTGACATGGCATGGTATGGTTCCCACACATGGAAGGTGATGTGGACGAGCCATTGTGCAGAGATGCTGAGTTGTAAGGATGACTGGGTAGGTGATTTGTCAATGTACATGGATCAGTAGGGTGCTGACACATGTCGTTTGGGTGGCAAGTGGTATGGTGCCACCTCGCCCAGTCATGGGATGCCACACAACACCACTTCGATAGACTAAAAGAATTGTTGGAGTCTATGGGGGTCGATCCCAGGACCTCTGCATGGCATAGTCTCTGCATAGGTCGGGCCACCAACACTCCTATGCAATGGTTCTTACCCATATATTTTTTAATATTTATTTGAATTGAATGTTGGGTTTGGTTGGAGGAGAAAAGGGTCAGGGCTTAGCCCCAGCCCCCAGTTCATACACTACATATGACCATTTCACATAACCATTGGTACAAGGAAGGTTAGACACCGTGTTAATCCTGGAAGGCACGAGAACCTTTCCGTATGGCCACTCCATAGGATTGTTGGTGCGGTCTTTACATCCACTATCTGACGGGGGTCCGAACTAGGCATTGAGACATGGCCATATGGCCCCCATGCAACCAACACCTTCACTGAAAAAGGGGCTAGGCCCGTAATTGTTCGAAAAGTTGCCCCATTTATCGAAATGGTGCGGTGTGATGAGTTTTTGGCCTAGTAACGCTATGGGAGCTAGGTTAGTCACATACATGTGCAAATTGGAGAACGAGAGACAATAGTCTTGAAGGGGAAATTTTCTAGGAGGATATCTTCTTCATTTTTTGGCCAAATCAAGTGCAGAAAGAGCCCGGCTAGGGGTTTTTGAATGTTCTAGAGCCATTCAAGCCATCTATTTGGTATTTTGAGGATTGTAAGGCATTTTTTTAACACTTTTATCAAATAATTAAAATGATCCATTGGAAGTTGGACTAGGAGATGGAGCCCAAGAGAGGGGTGAACTCCTTTATCATTTGTTTTGTTATGTGTTTACTTTGATGTTTGTTATTTATGGTTATTATTTGCATATTAAGTGTGGAAACTCTCTATTTTATGTGTTTGCAAATTGATCCTTTTTCCTAATCACACATAATTTACACTTACAAATATTTTAAAAGATACAAGTCTTCTCATTTTCAGATCAACCTCCATGGGGGATATTTGGATACATTAGTATGTTTTTCACAATATAAATAGGTCTTCGGTCTTATACCATGGATAGAGGATGAAGACAATGGAGTTCAACCAAAAATAAATCTTCCTGAGTTTAATGGCCATGAATAAGGTCTTTAACCATCACACATATCCTCATTATGACATCTTTATCCGATAAGGGTATATTTGGTTCCATTGGTATGTTTTGGTCCTCTATGGGGGATATTTAGCACCATTAGTATTTTTTTTCACTATTAAAATGGATTTTGAGGTCTATACCATGGCCAAGAAAAGAAAACAAGGTCCTGAGGGCCAAACAAAGCTTCCCAAGATCAATGGCCATGAACAAGGGCTCAAACCACCACATATGTACTCTATAAGAGATATATGGCCTCCAAGTGGGATATGGGTGAAAATAGGATTTTTTTCACAACAAATATGGGAGTGATGGTTTCTGGTTGATGGAGGAATGCAAGGGAAATATCTACTAATATATATATATATATATATATATATATATTTCATCATCAATGGCCATAAACAATGCCTCAGACTACGAATATGGGAACAATTGGTATATTTTCACAATAATAATGGGTGTCAAGATCCCTACCACGACCAAGGGAGGAAATAAGGGCCTTAGGCCCCCAAAAAAGATTCTAAAGATCAATTTCCATGAACAAGGCCTCGAATCACCACATAAATCCTCTTTAAGTTATCATTGTCGTAGGGATAATTTAAGGATGGGAGTTTATATTAGAATGTAGAAACCTTCACGAATCATACTAGTTCTTAATATGCAAACTATAAAGTATTTGGTGATATTTTTGTAAAAACATTCAAATTTCTAATGATTGTATATAGCTTGTATACAAATTGGGCTATTTTTAAGGTAAAATAATTTTATTCAATATAATTTGGGTGAATCACTTTTAGAAAAAAGTTAATTAGCCAATATTTTTTTTGGAAAAGCATGGAAAATTATCTCGTGGGTGAAATTTAGCCCCTAAAATTATCCATGCCTTAGCCTTTAGGTGGGATAGGGATGTCATTCTAATTTTTTAACGACCACATTCAGGTCTTGAGGCATGTAGGTTAGACCTTTGTTCCAATATGAGGTTTTACACACCATGTAATGTTCTCAAGACCTTAAACATGGTAAGGGAAGGAACACAATATGATAAGGCACTCTTTAAATCTTTTTAGGATCAAGATCAATGTAGTAGTCCTTGAAAAAATAGACAAGACCTTTTTAGAAGATATTTGGCATATATGGGGGATATTTGGAATGATTAGTATGTTTCTGAAAATATAAATGGGTCTCAAGGAATATACCATCTCTAGGGGAGTAAATAAAGGACCTTATGCCCAAAATTAATCTTCTCAAGATCAAGGACCATGAACTAGGACTCCAAAAACCAGACACATTCTTTCTAAAGAATATTTAGTCTCTACAGGCATATATATGCCATTAGGAGTTTCTTGAAAACACATATGGAATACAGATCCTATAACATGGTTGGGTAAGGAAAAGAAGGGATTCAATCCTTAAACAAAACTTTCTCGTTCTTAATGGCCATGAAAAATGCCTCTGACTATGAATATGGGCACCATTAGTATGTTATACATGAAAATAATGGGATATAGGTCCCTTACCATTTACTAGTAAGGAAAAAAAGGGCCTTAGGACCTAATCAAAACTTATTTGAGATAAATGGCTATGAAAAAGTTCTTGAACCAACATATAAATCCTTTCTAAGAGATCCATGTCATTTGACTAGGATATAAGTACCAATCATAAGATTTTAGCACCAAATTTGTATATATAAGCCTTTGCATTGGACCTTAGTTCCATTAGGAGGTTGTGAGAACCATGTAATGAACTAGGGCCCTTAACCATGGTTAGGGAAGGAAAATATGGTTCTAACACCCTATTTGAATCTTCTTAATATCGAGCCTCTTGTAGTAGTACATAAACAACTAAAAAAGACATTGGTATGGGATCTTTGGTGCCCTTAGTATATTTTTCATGATACAATTTGGTATCAAGGATTATACTATGGATATGAGAAGGTAAAAATGGCCTTATTCCAAAAATGAAGCTTCTCGATCTCAAGGGCCATTAACAAGGACTCAAAACACTACACATATCCTTTATGAGGGATATTGGCCTCCATGTTTGACACATATGTCATTGAGATATTTTTGACAACACATATGGGAGTTAAAGCCTTTACCATGGAGAAGGGAGGAAAACAAGGGCCTCAATCACTAAAAATGTTTTCTCATGCTCAATTTCCATGAACATGTTACATGGCATCCAACTGAGAATATGGGAAAAATTATTATTTTTTCCAAATAAGAATGGGTATCATGACCCCTGCAATGGCTAGGGAATGAAAATAATGTCCTTTGGACCTAAAAACATATTCCCGAGCTTGATTTCCATACCAATACATATATCCTGTCCTCCAAACATGCTATGGATTCGATTCATAATATTTGAGCATCACAATTGGGTATCAAGGCCTCTAGTTTGGGATTTATGCCATTAGGAGGTTTTCCAAACCATGTAATGCACTAAAGGACTTTAACATGGTTATGGAAGGAACATATGGTTCTAAGTCCCTATTTGAATTTTCTAAGGATCAAGCTGCATGTAGTAGTCCTCAAGCAACCACATAAAACCTCTATTAGGGATATTTGGCCTCTATAGAGGATCTTTGGTTCCATTACTATATTTTTCACAATGAAAATGGTTCTTAATGCCTATACCATGGATAGGGAGGAAAACAAGGACCTTTGATCCAAAATAAATCTTCATTATCTCAAGAGCTACAAATTATGACTCCAACAACTACACAGATCCTTTATAAGTGATATTTGGCCTTCTTGTGGGATATATGCACAATTAGTGGTTATTTGACAAAGAATATGGGACTTAACAATTTTACCAAGGAGGGGGAGTGAAAAAAGGGACACAAGTCCTAAACTAAGATTTATTATGCTCAATGTCCATGGTCAAGGCATATCACTATAAACATGGGGATGATTAGTGTTGGAAGATTGGTTGTTGTCATTGATGTCAACCCTAGTCATGGGTTTTGGACCAGAAGATTGATGAAGTTATTTGGACATGAAGGAAAATGAAAATGAAGATACAACACCCATGGATGGATAGTATACATCATG
>ML777222.1:713874-724513 GCA_009831015.1 Picea engelmannii | reverse complement strand
TGGTGTATTATGGTGTATTGGTGTAACTCTTATACCATTGTTCATTTCTCATTGGATATAATTGAATGGTTTAATTATAAGTTGAAAAAGGTTTTAAATTGTACTTGATACTAATTCACCCCCCTCTTAGTATCAACAATTAGTATATTTTGTAGAATAATAATGGGTCTTATGATCCCTACCATGGACATGGGAGGAAAAAAAGGGCCTTAATCCGTAAAAAAACTATTGTTGAACCTAATGGCCATGAATAAATATGTCATGGGGACTTGGAATAAGGGGTATCTTCTATGATATCATGGGCATTGGGGAAAAGGGAAACAATAATACGAGATTATGAATTTTTATTCACAATAGTGAATGCATGTTCTAGGAACACGTGTCCCTAAAATTCAAAATTTTCATGGTGGGAATGAGAATTCCAAATTACATGTTTCTTGATTTGGTTTCTACAGATTTAGGTTCAATATCCTTCTATTTTAGATTATAAAAACAACAAAACCTATTTTTTGAATTCCTCTCAATATATTATTTTTTCATGTTATTTTTAAATAAGCCACACAAATACATTACCGATGAAACTATGCACACACATATATTAGATTGGACATTGTAGATTACAAAGATACAATGAAATTACTATTTTTATTGTTTTCTCTTTTTAGTTTAATTTTTGCTAACATATATCAAAATATTGAAATACAAATGCATTTCATTCCTATAATGACATTTTATCACTTTACTAATTTCAAATATGTGTGTGTGTGTGCCCTTGCTGCACTAGTACAAACCGAGGTTTGTATTGTGTTGACACCTTCAAACCCCACACTAATGTTGGACGTCATAAGTTTAGGATTATGATGAATTTAACAATTTAATGTATGTGTGTGTGTGTGTGTGTTGTACCAATACAAACTGAGGTCGACATTGTGTTGAGACCCTCAAACCCCAAACTAACACTTGACCTCATAAGTTTAGGACTATGATTAATTTAACTATTGTCGGTGTGTGTGTGTGTGTGTGTGTGTGTGTGTGTGTGTGTGTGTGTGTGTGTGTGTGTGAAATCACACACGTGTGTTCCACCAGTAAAAACTAAGGTTTGCATTGTGTTGAGACCATAAAACCCGACACTAATGCTTCACCCCATAAATTTAGTACTCTGATGAATTTAACAATTTAATTCGTGTGTGTGTGTGTGTGTGTGGATAGATATATAACATTAAAAATTCTAAAAATCATAGTTGTTCTCATGAACAAATAATTCTCTATAATTTTATAATTTATATCAAGGAAATTCCATCATTTAGCTACTCAAAACCTGCACTAATGGATTCCATGCATTATATATTCAGGAAGCTAATTTGATTTCATATATTTCATGTTCTTACACCATATTCAAATGAGTTGCAAAAGTACCTCAAATCAACCCTCCAAGTTAACCTACTTTTGTATTTCTATATTTTCATTACCACTAATGAATCATGAGAGACAATAATTAGCTTTCATTGACCTCTCTTTGATATGAAATCATGGTCATTTTATTTCTTGTTCAAATAATTTCATTCTTCAATGAAAATTTCTACAAGGTCAAGGACTAGATATGTATCACCTTTCTACTCTATGATATGATTCACTTTCATAAAATAAATCACAATCATGTATCTCTTATCATTTATAAATATCCTCCACTATTCCCCCCCATATAAGAAAAGGTTGGTTAGATAACCCCCCACTTGCAAACAGAAAGGCTATAATGGTTTATTGAACCTCACTGATATGTGTACCCCTGGTTTATTTTTATTTTTAAACCTCACCCTCTCAATACATTTTATATATTGAATTGTGTTTAAAATATTTTTAAATAATGAATGTGAACCCAGGCACTATGATATTGATTTACTAGTGAATCCCTTTTGATAAATTCCAACCAGTAAAAGGAGATAGAAATATACAAAGACAATGCAAAAATAATATAGCAACAATAAACTGTTATTGATTAGATTTATTTCATTTCCTTATGGTTTCCCTATCCTCTACTTATACAAACTAAAATCTTTTCTTTAAAGTCCCTAGTTGTTGGAAGATTGGTTGTTGTCATTGATGTCAACCCTAGTCATGGGTTTTGGACCACAAGATTGATGAAGGTATTTGGATATGAAGGACAATGCACATGGAAATACAACACCCATGGATGGATTGTATACATAATGTTGTTTCTGGTGGTATGTGGCATGTCACGTGGATCCTCATGGTTGAGGAGAAATGAATTTTTGAAGATGACAAAGTGAATTGAAGAAGGAAGTACACGTAGGCCCCGAAGATAATTAAAGAACTGAATTACAAAATAAGAAAGTGTCAGGTCAGCCCTAATGTTAAAAGGAAGTGACATAAATGGTATAAATAAATATCATTATACATTAATTTGATACACAAGTCGATTTTTAGAGGAAAAATAAAAGTAAAGAAGGCCAGATTTCAAGGGAGGATGAAGTCTTTTGGTGATGTGTTCTAAAGTATGTTATTTTCAGGTCATCTTACCATTTTCGCTATAATTTTTTTTATAGAACGATTCAGATGGTGAAATTTATATGGTATTGAGAAGACATATAAAGGTACCCATGGTAAAAGTTTCATCTCTTTATTCATTATAATTAGGGAGATACACTCTGTGGAAGATATGGTTTTTGACCAGTCCTGAAGCTATTCAATAAACAAGTGTTCCGGGTAAAACATGCATAAATTATTCATAGAGAATCCAAATTAAGTGGGACAAATTTCAGTGGAAATACTATGGTCTTTAGTTTCTTTTGTGCGAGTATTAGAATCCGATGTTAAATATTGAGCGCGGGGCATTCTGTAAAAGTTCGGTATCCTAAATAAACCAGAATTGAACAAAGTCTACCATTCTCTCTATAACTTCTTTTTGTGGAGGATTCAAGGAGTGAAACTTGGAGAAGTTTAAAAGAATACATTGAGTAATATTATATACATGATCAGAGTATTCCAATAATTTAAGAATTGCATAAACTGAATAAGTCTCAGGAAGCATTATCAGGTTCTATGTGATGGTTGGTTGATGGTGATGATTTAATGTAAAGTTTTATTATCTCTCATATATTCTTGGGTGGAAGGAAGGGGAAAGGATGGAGAGTTAAATCCTATCTTGATATTGGAGGATTGTATCTTCCTCTTGGAGTTTTATCCCTCCCTTTACATTTGGAAGCTGTAGCTACCTTGGAAATCATTACTTCCCTTGAACAATAAATATTGATTATTTCTCATATATTGTGCATGGTGTATTGTGGTGAATTGGTGTAACTCTTATACTATTGCTCATTTCTCATTGGATATAGTTGAATGGTTTAATTATAAGTTTAAAAAGGTTTTAAATTGTACTTGATACTGATTCACCCCCCTCTCAGTAATAACAATTGGTATCAGAGCAGGTTTCCTTCAGAACAGTTTAACCACTGGAAGGAAAATCCTGAGTAGAGATGGATGACCATGAGCACATTTCAAATGGGATTCAAAAATTTGATGGAATAAATTATGCATACTAGAGTGATAGAGTGAAAAATTACCTAACGGATTTGGGAGTAGACATTTGGTACTCAGTTGTAAATGGCTATGTAATCCCAAATAATGCTCCAACCGATCCAAATGAGAAGAATCTTACGAGTTGTAATTCAAAATCTAGACATGTTATTCTAGAAGCATTGGCACCAACCAATGCTAGAAAAGTGATGGGTTGCAACACTACTAAAGAGTTATGGGGCAAAGTCAAGAGTATCTACGAAGGTGATCCAAAAGTTAGGCAGATCAAGCTTCAATGACATCGAGCAGAATTTAAAAATTTGAAGATGAATGAAAAGGAAGATATTGCAACCTATCTTCTTAGAGTTGATGAAGTTGTTAATGCTATCAAAGGATTAGGTGAATAACTCGATGAATCGTTGGTTGTACAAAAAGTATTGAGATCACTTCTCTTGAAGTATGATGCTAAGGTCTCCACCATTGAAGAAACTAGGGACTTGACCAAAATGACAATGGATGAATTACATGGGCCTCTTATAGCATATGAAATGAGAACAAGTATAGAAAGTGATCGGCCAAACAATGAAGCAGCCTTTAAAGCCATAAATAAGACAAAAGACAAGGATAACGACCTTGATGAATAAATACCAAATTTTGTAAGAAGGTTTCAGAAGGGAAGTGGAAGATGCAAAGGTAAGTCTCCTCTCAAATGCTTTAACTGTGGTAGAATAAGACATATTGTTGCAAACTACTACTATAAAAAGAGAAGTCTCAACAATAAAAAGAGCTTCTAGTCCAAGGATGATGAAATATCCTCAAATGAGAGTGATGAAGAAGATAATGATGGAGGATAAGTCCTCTTCATAACCCAAGAAACCCAGGATGATGATCACAAGAATTCTAAAGAAGAAGAAATCATTTGTGAAGAAGATTCAGACGAAGAAACAAACCTTGATTCCTTTTGGAGATACAAAGACAATGTAGAGAGTGAACAAGAAGTTGAGAATTTTGAAAAGGTAAAGCATGTTGAAGCTGAAAATAGAAATCTTATAAACACAAAAATAATACTAAAAGGTGAATTGAGTAGTTGTGAAGAAGAGAATTAAAAGCTTGAAAAGAAAATTAATAGCTTGAAGGAACAATTATAAGATTATGAGAATTTGAAAGAAGAATTGGATCACACAAAAGGAGAGCTACTATTGACAACAGAAAAGTTGAAGAAGTTTGAAAAAAGCACTGAAAAATTAGATGAGATCCTTAGCAATCAAAGATATCCAAATGACAATACATGACTAGGATACAATGACAGTTTGAAGACAACAAAACAAGAGAAGGAAGATGAAAATGATGAAACCAACACTCCAGAACAAGTTGAACAACAAGATAGAAGACTAGAATTCAGAAGGAATAAGACATCAAGAAGATCCTCCCCCATCAGGTATGAAAGAAATCATTATGAAGGAAAATACAGAAGAATAGATCGTTAACCCAGATGGACCACACCACAAAGAATATCACTTACTCCCAGGTATCAAAATTTCTTTCTTGGACATTGTTATACTTGTGGAAATTTTGGACACAAGGCAATCAATTGTAGAATCAATGAAAGGAATAACTATGAAAGCTACATGAATGGTTAAAATAGTAGATATGGAAATGTTCATAGACCTATCAACAGAAATTATAATCCATTTGACCCATTAATGGATCAAAATATTGTATGTTACAAGTGTAATAATCTTGGTCATAAAGCACAAGATTGCAGAGAGATGAAGGAAGATAATCATATGCCAAATGTATGTATACCAACTACAACATGGAAAAGGAAATAAATTCCAAAAAATGAAAACTGTCAAATAACATTGGTCGCTAAAGAATGCAAAGAATAATATGAATGAGTCATAGACAGTGGGTGCTCATCTCATATAACTGGAGATCAAAGAAATTTTGTCAACTTGAAGAAAAAGGGTGGAAATGTTACATTTGGAGATGACTCATCTACTAAAATACTTGGAAAAGGAATTGTAAAGATTGGAAGTGAAAATGTAAAAGAAAGAAAAGTCCTATTGGTTGAATATCTGAAGCATAATCTCCTCAGTGTCAACAAAATATGTGATCAAGGATACACTCTTACGTTTGACTCCCGAAAATGTAAAATCAAAGAAAATAACTCAGGAAGATTGGTTGCAACTGCAACAAGAAGACCGAAAAACATATACATCCTAGACATGAAGAAGAGAGAGAAGATAGAAGCCATAGAAAAGGATTCCAAGGAAGCAAAAGTCCCAAAGACCAAAAATAAGGATGAAGTATTATTGAGTGCCACATGTTCAAGGGGAGCAACCTGAAAGAAGAGAGTTACCTTTTTCCATTAAACTCATGGGGAGAAGCCCTACCCTTTTCCATTGATGTCAAAGGGGAGAGAGAAATTGAGATCATGATGATAGGGCGAGCATGAGTGTTTCCATCAATGACAAAGGGGGATATTATTGGAAGATTGGTTGTTGTCATTGATGTCAACCCTAGTCATGGGTTTTAGACCGCAAGATTGATGAAGGTATTTGGACATGAAGGACAATGCACATGTAGATACAACACCCATGTATAGATAGTATATATCATGTTGTTTCAGGTGGTATGTGGCATGTCACGTGGATCCTTATGGTTGAGGAGAAATGAATTTTTGAATATGACAAAGTAAATTGAAGAACGAAGTACATGTAGGCCCTGAAGATAATTAAAGAACATAATTACAAAATAAGAAAGTGGCAGGTCAAACCTAATGTTAAAAGGAAGTGACATAAATGGTATAAATAAATATCATTATACATTAATTTGATACACAAGTCAAATTTCAGAGGAAAATCAGAAGTAAAGAAGGTCCGATTTCAATGGAGGATGAAGTCTTTTGGTGATGTGTTCTAAGGTATGTTATTTTCGGGTCATCTTACCATTTTTGCTATAACTTTTTTTATAGAATGATTTAGATGGTGAAATTGATATGGTATTGAGAAGACATATTAAGGTAGTTGTGGTAAAAGTTTCAGCTCTTGATTTTCTATAATTACGGAGATACACTCTGTGGAAGATACAGTTTTTGACCAGTCCTGAAGCTAGTCAATAAACAGGTGTTCCGAGTAGAAAAATCATAACTTATTCATACAGAATCCAAATGAAGTGGGAAAAATTGCATTAGAAATATTATGGACTGTATTTTCTTTTGTGCGAGTTTCAGAATCTGATGTTACATATTGAGTGCGGGGCATTCTGTACAAGTTTGGTATCCTGAATAAACCATAATTGAACAAAGTCTACCATTCTCTCTATAACTTCTCTTTGTGGAGAATTCAAGGAGTGAAACTTGGAGAAGTTTCAGAGAATACATTGAGTAATATTATCTATAGGATCATAGTATTCCAATAATTTAAGAATTGTAGAAATTGAAGAAGTCTCAAGAAGCATTATCAAGTTCTATGTGATGGTTGGTTGATGGTGATGATTTAATGTAAAATTTTATTATCTCTCATATATTCTTGGGTGGAAGGAAGGGGAAAGGATGGAGAGTTAAATCCTCTCTTGATATTGGAGGATTGTATATTCCTCTTGAAGTTTTATCCCTCCCTTTACATTTGGAAGTTCTAGCTACCTTTGGAAGTCATTACTTCCCTTGAACAATAACTATTGATTATTTCTCATATATTGTGCATGGTGTATTGTGGTGTATTAGTGTAACTCTTATACTATTTTTCATTGTTAATTGGATATAGTTGAATGGTTTAAGTATAAGTTGAAAAAGGTTTTAAATTTTACTTGATACTGATTCATCCCCCTCTCAGTATCAACACTAGTGGTATATTGGACTATAATCCTTACCAATATTTTATCCTCTTGTTTACTCCATCATCTACCAAGATATATTCTACTTTATCTATAGATATATGAACATGTGAAGGAATCAAGGAGTCAAAGAAACTTACCAACTCTCTCATTCCTTATATTATTGTATTCAATCACCATATGTAGGTGAGGTATTTATAAGGAGCACCTTGGAATCATTTCTTGAGGATTTTGGTGACTAGAATGAAGTTCTCATCACAAACCAACTTAGTTATACACATATTGATCCATATTATTTTTGGCATGAAATGAGAGTGGAGATATAATAAAGAAATGTACAGAGATATCTCGGATATCCAATAATATAAAATAAATGTATCAGAGATGCAACCATAAACAAAGAGACACAATAATACACAATTTTCTATTAATGGGTGAAAATGTACAAACACTGTAAAAATACAGAGTGAACGACTCGCTAGAATGGTGACAACTTATCTCTGACAAGAGATGTGTTTGCTACTCGCATTCACAAGAAGATGATTTTAGAATGAGGCTCCAAAGACATTTTTTTCATAAATAAAATCCAAAACCCTAAACACGGAAGATAAAAATCCAACAGTTTTGTGGACCCCGTTTTGGGTAGTTTGATGTATCAACTTCCCAGGGGCATAACTTTGGCATACGAGCTCTGTTTGGGGCACACAATATCTCGTTGGAAAGGTATCATCAAGGATATACATTTAGGGGGCTCAATAATATATTTTGGATATCATTGAGAATCTCAATCCCCAAAACCCTTCATTTAGGCCCTCAAAATGGCCCTGAAAGTTAAAAACTGCTAAAAGTAGTAAATTACCAAAATTGCCAGAAAAATTGTTTTGAGCCAGTTGGAAAAGGTGGGTGGACACCGATATCCACCTGGATCAATACTCCCTCCTTATAAATAAATGGTATCCATTGTGTTGAGTGCCCGGGGGGGAGGGAAAAGTGTTTGTTGAATCTTCATCTTGATGAGCTGCTTGCCTTGTTGGAGAGGTTGTGTTGCTTAATTTGTTGAAGGTTGTCACGAACCTGTTGTTGGTTGTGTTGAATATGTTCAACCAGTTGGGCTACCTGATATGACTGTGTACAGAAGGAATCTTTGTGTTTTTCTACAATCTTGTCGACCTACTTCTGTTGGACAGAAGGTGCTTGGGCCAAGGATGTAGTGGTTGCAGTATCCTTTTATTCCCCTTTTGAACATATTGTGAAGAAGATAAATTTTATAGTATGGTATAATACCTTGCGTCACTATTTAGGTGGAACAATGGACGGAACTACCTCTGGTATTATGTAGCGATGACCCCCCAGAGAAACAATGACACTGTGGGGTCGAGACTCATAAACAACATGGTGCTTCCAAGAGAACATCATAGACATCCAGTGGGTAAACATCACATAATACCTCATCCTTGAAGGGTTGGATGTTGTATGCCAATCGACATTGTTGGTTGACACTGAGATCTCATCCCTGGTGAAGCCACCCGATGTTGTATGGTTGTGGGTATGGTGTTGTCGACAATCCAAACTGTTTCATGACCTCTGCTGAGATGCGGTTCTTATGGCTTCCACTATTGACAATAAAATGCAGCCGGGTCCCCTTAACCCACATCTGTGAATGAAAAAGGCGCTCCCCCTCTTCAAGATCTGTTGGTTCTTTTGGTTGAATTGTTGCGGTTGAGACCATAGCAGTGGGGTTTGCATCGATGATTTGTCTTTTACCAATATTTTCATAATCAGATTTAGAATCAGGGTTTAACTCCTTGTCTTTGATCTCTATCGCCAATGACTATTTTGAGCGACATTCCTCAGTGTTGTGCCAGGGGATTTTGTGGAAATCGCATCATTTTCCAGTGTCCTTCGCTGTCTTCCCATGACCCTTCTTTTCCTGTGGCTTGGAATGGTTTTTGGGAGACTGTTTGTTAGTGTCGTCTTTATCATACTTTGGTTGTTGCATATTTGCAGACCCAAACTCCTGTTTGTTCTGGTGCTTAAATTTCTTCTGAATTTTAACAACATATCTATAAGCAGCATCGAGTGATGAGATATCCAGAAAATCCATTTCAATTTATATGTATCTGTGTAGAGCCCCACGGTATTTCAGAACCAAATGTCGTTCGGAGTCTTTGATACCCATCTTGGTGCGCAAGGTATGGACGGTATTGGTGAACTCCAGAACTTCTCAGCCCCTCTCTTTCTACAGTGTGGTCCATCTCATGTACTAGTCTTCATAGTTTCCAATAGGGTAATACTATTCCTTTACCGCATCCACAAAAAATTCCCAAGTGGGCTTGGCCCCATATATTCCAGACTCCTCTGTGGAACTTTTCTCCTAGTAAGTTTCCCACCAATGTTTGGCATGGGGGAGAGATTTAAGGAGTGCGAAGGTGATATTTTCCCTGTTGGAAAAGTTATGAACAGAGAAATAGCCTTCTAATAAATTAAACCATTTGTCTAGGGCATCTGCATCTATTTGACCTTCAAATACGAGCATATCAAAATTAACCTGTACCTTGAAAAGAGAGGTGCTTCCAAAGTGGTTTTTTGATGAAGATTCACATGTTTCTATCGACAAGCGTTGAAGGATATGGAAAAATTTATCCATCATTTCGTCCCTTTGTCATGTCAGAGCTTGCTCAAGCAACACATTGATAAAGTTGTTTGCTCTGTCGTTTTTCTTTTCTTCCGCCATGGAGGGTTTCTTGGGCATGCAAGAGAAATTTTCTTCAAGAGAGACAAGCTCGAGACCCAACTTTCTATACTTGGACCTCATCGGGGACATGCACTAAAAAATGATCAAGAGCAACCTGCTTTGATACCACTGATCCAGATTATTTTCGGCATGAAATGAATGTGGAGATATAATAAAGCAATGTACAAAGATATCTCAAATATCCAATAATATAACATAAATGTATCATATATGAAACCATAAACACAGAAACATAGTAATACACAATTTTCTATTAATGAGCGAAAATGTACAAAGACTGTAAAAATACAGAGTGAAAGACTCGCTAGAATGGTGGCAGCTTATCTCTAAGAAGATGTTAAGAACCAAACATCAATATAGCATACAAAATTCTCAGGAAAAGTACTCAACGCCTTGAAAAAGAGATAATTTCAGATAATAAGCCTCTTCGAGGGGGCAACCTCCTTTTACCCCACTTAAATGTTCAAGTACAAGATGATTCAAAATGAAAATGTCTCCTTGGTATATATAGGA
>ML777222.1:692994-709606 GCA_009831015.1 Picea engelmannii | reverse complement strand
TGTATCTCCCAATTTTTGGACCTTCTGGGTATGAAAATTTATCTTATGTATTTCTCTGATATGTCTTCTCTTCAATTCCACAGGTCTGATCAAAATTGGATGTGCCAAGTGGAATTTACGATAACTTCCCCACAACTTGTTGAGTTTTGTCCTTTCCAGGAGATCTCACTTGTATAGTGTGCCCCGCACAAAATAATTGCTATAAAATTATGAAACTCGTACCCAAAATACTACAGACTGTCCACGATCCAATGCAACCAGTCCCACACAATTTGGATACTCTAGGAAGAAGTTATGATTGTTTTACCTGGAACACTGTCTTGAGACTAGCCAATAGGACTAGTCAGATACCCTATCTTACACAGGGTGTATCTACAAATTTAAGATGAACCAAAAGCTGAAACTTTTACCACAGATAAATCAATAATTTCTGTAAATTTCCTCCAGAGTTCAGGGTCTGAAATGTTACAGAATTTTTTTTATAGCGAACATTCTGTAAAGACTCATTTCAGGATGATTCTAGAACCCTATCTTGTACAGGCTATATCTCCGAAAGTATAAGGCCTCAGGAGCTAAATTTTCAACCCAATGTACATTGATCCATCTTCTAAATACCCTCCAAGTCGTTCCTTCTGAAACATTGTAGAAAAAAAGTTATAGTGAAAATGCCACGGTGTCTCAGATGTAGTAGCGAAACCCCATGACCTTGAGCTCTGATACCATATGTTAAGAACCAAAAATCAATATAGCATAGAAAAACCTCAGGAAAAGTACTCAATGCCTTGAAAAAGAGATAATTTCAGATAATAAGCCTCTTCGAGGGGGCAACCTCCTTTTACCCCACTTAAATGTTCAAGTACAAGATGATTCAAAATGAAAATGTCTCCTTGGTATATATAGGAGACTAGGAGGTATAATTACAACTAATGGCCTGAAGCCGACATAAATAAAATAACATTACTAATCTAATATGCCCCAATTAAGGGGTAATGGGCCAATATTAGGGCTTAACAGAAGAGATGTGTCCGCTACTCGCATTCGCAAGAAGATGATTTTACAGTGAGGCTCCAAATTACTTTTTATCATAAATGAAATCCAAAACCCTAACCTCGGAAGATGAAAATCCAACAGTTTTGTGGACACCGTTTTGAGTAGTTTGGTGTATCAACTTCTTGGGGGCGTAACTTTGGCATACGATCTTCGTTTGGGGCACACGATAGCTCGTTGGAAAGGTATCATCGAGGAGATTAATTTATGGGGATCAATAAGATCATTTGACTATCATTGATAAGATCGATCCCAAAAAACCTTCATTTAGGCCCTCAAAATGGCCCCAGAAGTTAAAAATTACTAAAAATAGTAACTTACCAAAATTGCCAGAAAACTATTTTAAGCCAGTTGGAAAAGGTGGGTGGCCACCGATATCCACCTAGATCAAATATCAAATAGTTTTTTAAAACCATTCTCATGTACAAGAATATTATCCAAATTATTGCATATTTTCCTCCTACAAAGACATACATATAAATCAAGGGTCCATGATCATCCTTGAATCATCCTCCACTTCTACAGTCTCCAAGAATACCTTTGAATTCTACATTAAGGTTTATTTTGGCATATCATTTCACTAGTGGTGACCATTTGGATGGTAAATTTTCCACAGAAAATAAGGTTACATGTGATATGTGAATTGGAGTTTATGTGCTACTACACAGAAGGGGATTTTGAGACAATATTTGAGATGATAAATGACCAAATCATCTCAATTTATGATGAAACAAAAGTTGTGTATTGTCTGTGATGTTGTCTCAAAGTGAGTGTCTATAAATATCGTCTCAACACATTTGTCTTTAATTATTGTGTCGAGATATTATATTTGCAAGGATAATGTATAATACATATATTTTGTATTTGTACACATTATATGATTTTTATCTCTTCAAAGACGATATAATTTTTTCTCTAATATCGTCTCAACCGTATTAACAAACACAATATTGTCTCCAATGATTTTTCAAATAGTTTGTCCCTAATGCAAACAATTGCCTCTATAGATACATTATATAAAAACATGTACATATATTAAAAACATCATCTTCTTTTAAATATTTTCTTCACCCATTACTACATTAAACATATCATTAATAATTACTTCATATTATTTATGAACATTACAAAAGTGTGCATTTGTAATATACAATATAGATACCACTTACATATTAAACATTTTAAACTCCGATCTCTTACTAGGGTCGGGTTTGTAAAGATTCAATAAAATAGCATAACAAACTTGTAGATTATCCCAAAATACAAATATTCAGTCCAATTATTTCCATTATTTTTCTTATTGGGACAATTTGCACCATGGTAAAAAGTAGATACCACTTGTATGGAAATGACCCTTATTGATTGTTGGAATTATACATCCTAAACACAAAAAGAAATGGAAATTTGAATCCATACTAATATCGTTAATGGAATTAACTAGCATTTCTAATTAGAAAGGTAGTGTAAGCCGTTTTACACTAGAATTTATATGAAGAAAGCGTTCCTTTTTTTTCGTCTTATGTTGTCATTCTTCATCCCTTCAAAATGTAAAAGAAACCCCTTTCTTTGCAAATGAAATATAATATGTGATTGATGGTCAAGGCTTCTACTACTTCAGCATGTTGTATGATGTTTCCTTTTCTTATGGAATCCATGTAGTTGAAAATATTTGGAGAGATAAAAAAGTTTCATCATGTATCATAAAAGAACCTACCACACTATAATGGAAATAGTGTCTATAACTTTCAAACTGCGTGCTAGATATGATCCTCACATATTTCTCTGTTTTCTAAATCCTATAAGGAATATATAATCACAAATAGTGTCACTTTTTACATTGCTACAATGGTTGTGATATCATCTTCCATGCATTGTTTCCTTTATTAATCTATTCTAGTACAATAGTTTCACTTTGTTTGGATAGTAGTAGTGTCTTCATGTCTACTAAAAACAATAATGCTTAAATCAAATAACCAAAATCAAATATGTACACATAATCTATTAAAATATATTAGGTTATGCATTACACTATTTCATGCGTTTGGATAGTAGTAGTGTCTTCATGTCTACTAAAAACAATAATGCTTAAATCAAATAACCAAAATCAAATATGTACACATAATCTATTAAAATATATTAGGTTATGCATTACACTATTTCATGCTAGAAATAAAAGAGAAATGTGATCTCATGTCTAAGCCAACAATCCCATTAAAGAAGAACCATGTTAACTAATACATGAATCAATCTATTAAAATATATTAGGTTATGCATTACACTATTTCATGCTAGAAATAAAAGAGAAATGTGATCTCATGTCTAAGCCAACAATCCCATTAAAGAAGAACCATGTTAACTAATACATGAATCAATTTTACAAAATTGTATGTTAGATTACTAAAATGAACAAACAAAAATTCAACTAAATGAAAACCATATATAAAGTAGTAATTAAAGTATATAGTTCCATAAAGCACGTCAAGTATACAACATGAACTTGCACATTCTATTTAAAACATGAAAATGTACTCAAAAAAAATTAATTCAACTAAATGACAACGATATATAGTTCCATGAAGCACACCAAGGATACACCATGAAATTGCACATTCTATTTAAAACATGAAAAACGTACTTAAGAAGATTATGGTTTGGTCACTTCACCTTCTTCATCACCATCCACATCATACACTCTATGTATGGAGTATAGGTTAGGGAACCTTGATACTGACACAAATTTACACCATACACTCTATGTATGGAGTAGTGGTTAGGAAACTTTAATACTGACACAAATTTATTTCATTTGAATCGAACTCTCTTTTGAGTCAACACCATTTGTTATATCTACTACCGGATTCCATTCAAAATATGGTTTGTATGGTGAAAATTGTTTTCATAATAAAAAATAACATGAAAAATAAAATAAAAAAATAACAAAAGAATTGTAATTATGAAAAAAAAAGGAATTGTAGTGATTTTTCAATGGAGATAAAGTTATTAAATTAACACAAATAATTCTTAAAAGTAAATTGAAGTTCTATTTTCATCCACTTCCTTGACATTAGTGGTTAGGTAACTTGATATTCACAAAAATTTATTTCATTTAAATCGAATTTTCTTTTGGGTCCACACCATGTGTTATATCCATTATCGGATTCCATTCAAAAGATGGTATGAATGGTTGAAATTGTTTTCATAGTATAAGACAACATGAAAAATTATGAAAAGAAGGAACAAGGGAATTGTAATTATGAAAAGAAAGAACAAGGGAATTGTAGTGATTTCTCAATGAAGATAAAGTTATTAAATTAACACAAGTAATTCTTAAAAGTAAATTGAAGTTCTTTTTTTATCCACTTCCTTTAGATTTAGATTAAGTCTCTCTCCTTCGAGTTGTATTTATTTCTTCTTGTTTTATTACTCAAAGTGAAGCTCCATGTGGTACTAAATATTGTTTTCCAGTTTATTTCTTACCTATATCAAAGGGACCCAAATTTGAGTCAAATATGAACACAATTGACCCAAAAATGCCAGAATATTAATAATGTAAAGTAATCCTTGCTAAGAGTGGGATCACCATTATAGTCTAGAAAAATGTTATCTTAACTAATTTCATTTAAGGAGTGCATAGCTTTTTCGAACTAAAAAAAATTTGAATGAATGAATTCATATTTGTCTTAAATTAAAAATAGATAAATTTGTGTCTACTCAATCAATGTCATGGGCGATAAAATCCATACATGTAGAAAAGTACTGAAATTTATGATAAAGATCCAAAAAGAACCAATTGTATTTCCTCGATGATGGAATTTAAACAAATATCATAAATCTTGGTTCTAATGTTACATAAATCTTGGTTCTAATGTTACATGTTGAGGAGAATATTTTGAGTACATTCTTTCTTCTGTATTTTCAACTATAATAGGATTCTCCATTTTCACGCAAGGCATATCAAATTTATTACCTTCTATAAACTCTAAAAACCATTACCAATGTTAAAATAATTAATGCACATAAACCCATCTAGATTTTCAAGAATGTAAGTACAGTACACCACTTGGTGATGTTTCCATCCATTTGTTGATTCTTCAAATTTGCAAAATTTTATATCTTATGGGGAATGCAATGAACCATGGGAATATTTAATGGGATATTTAACTCACCCCTTAACTCAAAAATACACTTGACTCTATAAATGGGATATACTAATACACTTTTTGTCTTCTTTATTAAGCCGATGTCTTTAATCATCGTCAGCCTTTCTCTTACTTGAATTCAATATCTCTTGGCTATAATCTCTTTCAACATCACGCCTCCTGTCCCTTTGTTGCAAACCACCTGCGATGTAATGATATATTTTCTTCATGAACCTTCATCTTTCTCTTTTAGAATCCACATATCTTCATTTTCCCTATCAATATTTAGCATGTTCTCCCATTCTCCATGCTTATCAGTTCCTTCTTCTTTAACGCTCCTACAATGCATTTCTTCGCATTCTCCATGATGTAGATACTAGTTATTTTTATGGTGGTTGGAATTTTTATGATCATTTTATTCCGACTATCTTTCTCATTACTTTATCTATTATTCTACAAGTACTCTTTCTGATAGAGATAATAATCTTCCTTGGAATATATTTTGTTTGCTTCCTTTGCTAACATTTTAAAAGTTTATATTATGATGTCTCTTCCTCTCCATTTCAACGATTTATAAAATAGTCTTTTTTATTATTCAATAAGCCCGACTATTTCCATATTCAATATTATTGTTTCCACTTTTTGATTCCCTAAAATGATGGGAATATCCCACTATTGATGCATGTGACTCATTCTATGAACTTAACTTTTCCTTGTTATCAATAATATCCTTGTTTATTTTCACTTTTGAATTTGTTTTGCTTTTCCTTCTTATCAATAATATTCTTGTTTATTTTCACTTTTGAATTTGTTTTTCTTTGACCATATAATCTTGAATTGATTTTCACTTCATCCATAATATGGTTATTAACATTTGTGCACCTTAAATTTGGACAAGGATCCCTCTTATTTAGTGTTCATGTTCTTTCCATGTTATCTTGTATTATTTCCTTTGTATAGAAGAAGTTCCATTTGTGCACCTTGCATTTGGATAGGAATCCCTCTTATTTCAACCATTATGCATCCTATTTCTAGTGTCCATGTTCTTTCCATGTTATCTCGCATTATTTCCTTTTGTATGGAAGAGGTTCCATTTGTGCACCTTACATTTGGATAGGGATCCCTCTTATTTCAACCATTATTCATCCCATTTCTAGTTTCCATGTTCTTTCCATTCTATCTCGTATTATTTCCTTTTGTATGGAAGAGGTTCCCTAGATGAATTTATATTGTTGAGATTCATGACAAATTTTGGATTAGATCATGTGACATTATGTTTTTGGTGTTTCTACTAAATATAAATTTTCTAGTAAATATAACATACAAAACATCACCCTGGATACAATGTGAAGTGAACATATGTTCATACATATGAGTATTGGGATGATAATGCATAATGTATCTTGTATAATTAATTTATGTGATTGAATTATGAATTCAAAATTCGTATATATGGAATAAATATTGCATATGAAAAGACATGACAAGTATGATTTCATTTCCTTTGATGATACATACACATATGTTAAAATTATAAGGCCTTGGGAAATGTCTAGAATCATGTGAGAGAATTTGCAACACCTCAATGATTCAAATTCAAATTATACATGGATATGGTAGCATTATACATATAACTAAAATAAGGATGAGAGTCACGGTTTTGTGATTTCAAATAGAAGTGCACCAAAGATGACATTATTATTTGAAAGAAAAGTGCATGGATGAAATACCATAGCTTTAACCCACATATTATATTATATCAAAAAATATATTGTATTAATCATGTGGCTAATGTCACATGTCAATCCATGAAGGATGATTTGTAATGTATTTCTATCATTCAAGTGGGTTTATCTTGGTTAGTTGGGAGGAATGATTTATATCCTCCCCACCTAGGTTCAATTCCTCCAAATGACATGTTGAACTCATAATGAGCATATTTTGTAATGGACTCAATCCATATTGTTGATTGGCCTTGTGTCTTGAATATTCTATGGTTTACCGTGGGTACCACCCTAAAAATGAGGGCAAGTGATTTTCCTCGGGAAGTTTAATTGATCTAAAAATATATCTTAATTACCCTAAAAATAAAGAACAAAATAAACATATTTGGCTTACCCAATAAAACAAGCTACAAAGATATATTAACTAACCCTCCTATGGTAAACACATTATTGACCAAATAAAGGTTATCCTTATCTTTACCAAGTCAATATTAACCTAACATTTCCAACATTAAGCTTTACTTGGGATAAACATGTACCCCCCTCAAATTTTATTACCTGGTATCTCACATTTTAACATGCCAATCCCTGTCAATTCAATTACACCTAGGTCTATCTCTAGAATTTTGACTTATAACCACCAAATCAAGGGTATGTATTCCTACATATGGTCTTACAACTATATGCTCATTTACATGTGATTAACTCCAACCCCACAAAAAAATGCCTACCACTAAATGTTGGAGAATATGATGCTATGACACATCATATTGTTTCATTTCCTGCATCTCTCCAACTTCATATACTATTACATGAACTAAGTACTTTTTAATGATGTACTTATTCATCCTCTCCTTATCTTTTATGGCATGATTCACCATAGATCATAAACCCATGAACCACTACTTCATTTTTTTCCTTCAATCTAGAAATGAGTTGTTTACAACATGAAAATAAAACCATAAATATTTGTCCAACAAGGAGTACAAGGAATTTTAACATTGTGCTCCAAAGTTTAAATCACATGAATTACAAACTCTCTAACAAAAAAATATTTTAGTGCACTAACAATATCAACAAGAAAGGAAGTATGAAATCCATAATGATAGCACCGATGGTAGCTCCCTACATCTTTTTCACACTTGTCATAATCTTGTTATCTTCCTTCATCTTAATTTTCTCTTCAACATTCAACTGTTGTTGCAACTTCCTTCATATACAGAAATCACATAAAATCTAGTCTATTATCTAGCATCAAAAACTTTGCATGCACTTCCATGACATGTCCATATGTAAGAACAACAAAATACACAACATACCAACTCCATCAACATGAGCCTTCACAAAGAGAACTATCTGAATATATATATTAGGTTTGATCTGAAAGATTGATGCATTCTATAGGCAACAACAATTCCCAAACAAAAGGATAAATCCAAAGAAGGTAACACCTTCATGGATTTCTGCATCTCTTAGCGACCATGAATCTATAGAAACATCGAGAAGGTTTCTTCTGCTCAATATTTGAGATGGGTTATCTTCTAGTAGGTTAACTCTAATTTTTTAGTCTTATTGCACTTATCTAATGAATTGGTTTCTCACATTAATTTCCAAATAGGTGGCCTTTTATGATAATTTCATATCTTGTAGGAACCACTAATGATTTACATAAGAAGATGATTTCCATGGGTAGGATACACTCACCCACCATACAATAGATCGAAAACACAAACAATAAGTATTGCTAGAGGAAAGTTCTAAGTATGGAATAAAATGATTATCATGGTACTCAAAATTTTGAGCTAGATAACTTCTTTACCGATCAAGCACTTGAGTTTCGCAAATTATATGTAAATCCAAATTTGCAATGGTTAAGATGTCCCATATTCCATTTATATTCTCAGCCATCAAATCTTAGTTTCGGTTATCTTGTAGGGATTTTATACCATGAGCTAAAAAAAATCATAACCTCTTCCTCAGGCTTGGATTATCTCATGGATTACCTCTCGAAACAAGGTATGCAAGTCCAATGCCACTTCCTTTATCCCATTCCCTAAAACAACACTAAATGAATTAATCTCATAGTTTCCAACAAAATCACTAATCTACATCTCATTTAGTGACTCATTGCATCAAACCCATTTGAGCTTCCCAACAACATCCACATCTATACCAGCATTCATAGTCACAAACCACTGTCTATAGAGAGACTAATCGTGTATAGGAGTTAATACCATATGTAAAATTGAGCATGGAAAGAAAAGTAAAACACACACAATAAATAACAAAAAAATTATCTTTGATTTATCCAAGAAAATTAGAAAGAAGGATATCCTCATTACCTTTAACTAATCCGGAAGAGATGACCAAGTTAGGATACATGAGGCACTTCATAATGGAGTTCATTGATCCTTTAAATAGGTAAATTCCATGTGCTACTCAATACCATGGGCCTAAACTACCTATTATAAACCCATTATTGATCTGATGAAGATTAACCTACTCTTAACAAATTCAAGATTAAACTAACAGACAAAATGGTGTTCTTGAGAAAGGAAACTCATTATAATAATGTTTCCCTATGTCGTTTGAATAATTTATGAACCTTATTAGTTATGATATATTAGAATACTCCTCACCTATTGTTGTCTCTAGGTGTGCTTATTTTGTTTCATCATGCTTCTTGGCAAGCCACCCATGCCTCATGCAAAATGAGAATATATAATGTGAAAAATTCCTTTTTGGGGTTTTTTCTTCCCTTTACTATCCCATTCTTTCTAAGGATGGAATGAGTAACCTATATGTTTTTCCAATGTTTCCATATTATGCATGTATTGATCAAGAAAGTTGAAGGGATTCAATGACAACAAAGTATGTGGCTAATTAAAGGGATTGTTGCTAGTAAGAGAAACATGGGCCAACTTTGAAGGGAAAATCCATGGTTGCAAAGTGAGCCAAGTATCTGGAAAACTTAAGATCCCCTTATGGACTTGTCTAAGATGATTGTTGACTACAACTAAACCAAAGTATACCATGTCAAATGCCTCGAAGACAATGAATATATATGGCTCCTTATATACATTGGAGTAATGGAAGAGTTGGATTTTATGAGGGATTCTACCATAGAGAAGGTAAATCCTGACCTTGTGTTGTGTTTGGACAAGAGTAAGGATTTTATGGTTGAATAGAGGATATTTAGTTGTTGGAAGATTTTCCCTCACACAAATCATGGTATAAGTTTGGTTCTAATTGTAATATGAGTATATAAGGTTGTGTTGGGTGAGGAAAATGTATCAATAGTCATTGTTCACCCTTGTGGTATCATAACCTAACTTGGAGGTAGAATCCACAAAAAATATCCATGGTTAGAAAATGATCTCTCCTAAGGAAGTGATGATTTGATGGACATAATTATAAAGATAATTGTTTTATATTAATTTCCTTGAAACATATTTTTTTATGTAATTTTGGTTAACTTGAATGACTCAAGTCAATACATTTTTCAATTGGAATTCTAATTAATATTTATAGTTATGCAATGTATTTTCCATTTGATTTTTCATGTAAAATATGTTATGATGTCATTAGAGTCCAATTTGGGTTCACAAATGCTAAAGTTAAAGAAATTTTGAATTAGGTTCCCCAAAAACATAGGGAGGTGGGTTTGGATGTATTACAAATTGTGTGAAACAAAAAACCGAGAATTAAAAAAAGTGAAATCTTAAATCAATGGAGAACAATTCATTAAAATAATTTCATTATAAATTAGCTTATGGTAAACTATAAAAGTTCATAAATAAAATAAAAAGACTTGATGAAGACATGCCGTTACAATATTTATATACATTATCTATATATACATAAATAAAATGAAAAGACTTATGAAGGCATGCCATTACAATATTATATACATTATCTATATGTACATAATTTCATGCATACCATAGGTATGCAATGAAACTTGTAGCATCTAAATCCTCAAAATCATTGAATCTCACCACCCTTTACATTGTCAAAAGTAGTATTGAATTTGAATTTCTTCTTTCTTCTCATCAAAGTTGATCGTGTTTGCCTCCACTGTAGCAAATAGTTATGTGTGAGATACTATAAATGAGAAAAAACTGCTAAAATAGAAGTTACCATTAAAACTAATAGAATCTCACCATATGTGTAGTAGATAAGCTTGGAGGTGTTTTCTTCCTCATTGACGCCCTTCCTTTGTTCATAGCCTATGAATTTTATAAAAAATATGTAATTCATAAAAAAAAATATATCTAATTACTATTTAAAATGTTCATAGCCTATAAATTTTATAAAAAAATATGTAATTCATAAAAAAATATATATCTAATTACCATTTAAAATGGTACAATAAATTTAAAATTATATGATAGTTTTAATAAATTATTGTTTTTATAAAAAAATAATTTTTTCTAATTTGAAAATTGAATTTTCTAAATAAATTTAAAAAATGTTTACAAAATTAAATTTTAGAAAAATATTAAATTATACAAAAAAAATTAATTATGTAAACTTATTGTTTTATTTTAATGAGACTTACACATTTATCGAGACTAATCCATTGTTTCACTTCAATTAGTAGTTCCTTTGTAGTAGTAGAAACATCAAGTGAGGTATAAGACACATGTTGTAGAGAGCTAGGGATCTCTCCAATGATGCACTGCAAATACATACATATCAAACAAGTTACATTTATAAAGAAAATTGAAAAATAACACATAAGAATAGTTTATTCTCATAAAACTAATTTTACATACTCATTATTCTTAGCCTAACTCTCAACAACAATTGACTTCAACAAAAAAAAATAAAAAAAATTACATATAAAGTAATAAAAAAATAGTTAATTTTTTATATAATTGATTACTTATATAAAATTAATTGTTATATAAATAAATAATTTTAAAAATCCAATAAATATGAAAAATATTAGATAACATTAAAATTAATAACTAAAAATGTATTATATAAAATACCAAAACTGAATTTAAAAATATAAATAAAAATCTATATAAATATTTATATAAACTAAATAAAACAATAAAAATAAATTTATCTACAAATTTTCAATAATGTGGCAAAATAGCAATCAAAAACCCATAAAAAAATCTTTATTTTATCTCTACATAAAACAGAAATGCTTTCAAAAATCCTAATCCTATCATTCTACCTAGCATGTGCATCCTTTATATATCTTCTATGTACTAAGGATCCATCTAACTATTAACAATTTATATATCTGATAGAAATATATGGTTTAATAATATGAAATGGTTTTATGAATATATGGTTTTATATGGTTTTATGAAATGGTTTTTTTATTAAAAAATCATCATTTTTTGTTGTTTAAAATCCATTTTTAAATACAGAAATAGATTAACCATACTAAAAAAAATCCCTAAAACATTCAGATTTTACAAAAATAATTACTCAAATCTAAAGATCTAATAATTTCTCATCTGATTTTGAATAAATATCTTCAAAAAATATCATAAAAAACAAATCATTTAGTAAAACATTTAAACTAAGACATTTTAATTTCCATATAAGTAATTGGCATATCAGTGGTTTATTTGGTGTGATTATGTTGTAAGTGCTCATTCGACATGGGTAATAGCAGTGATAAGAGTCTATTCACAAAGTGATTTACAGAATGAATTTTAATTTGTAAACAAACCAGTCAATCATCTTATATTTACAATTGTTTCTTTTAATCCAGTTATGCGTTAGGGTTTTAATTTTCACAAAGTTGAAGGTTGTGTTTGGGTTTGAGTTTGCATGTTATGATTTGAAAGTTGTGTTTGGGTTTGAGTTTGCATGAGGCTTAAAAAGTTTAATTTAAGTTTTTCATAATTTTTTAAATTAAATTAATTATAATAAAATATTTTAATTATTTTTAAATAAAAATAATAACATATTAAAAATACAATAATAAAAAATGATATATTTTAGTTAAATTTAATGAAAAAATAATAAATTTATAATTAAAGTTATTATTAATTAAAAAATTAATAACTCTGACAAAAATAAATATCTAATCAAACAACAATGTTGGTAGTTATAACTATCAAGTTCGAATCAAACAGCAATCAATGTTGCTTGTTATATAGTTATCAAGTTCGAATCAAACTGCAATCTTGCTTGTTATAGTTATCAAGTCCGAATTTTAATTTGGATTCCAATTCAGTACGATAAGATTAAAAATTGAATTAAAAATTTTCAATTGAAGAAAAAATTATAAAGTTTACATCTCTATCTATATGTATAATTTTATTTTTAACATTTTTATCAAATCAAAATAACTTCTGAGCTGCTAATACTATGGACAGTGCAACAGACTTAAAACCAACCCATGATCGAAATCACACTGCCCAAACACGCAAGTTATCGGGGAAGATGGAAAAATACATTCTGGATTTCATTCACAATGACCACGTTTTTCTGGCATGTGGATGCAACGGGCGGATTATCGAGGATGAAATTACCATATTCCAGAAATGGGTAGTCCTAGGCCTTAGGACAGGGAACCGAAGACACCTGCTGCTCCTTGAAACCACCTGCCTGCCGCCTCTGGAGAATCTAGAAAATATCCACAGCCGAACCGCATCTATCTACACCGAATTTATTCGCATTTCAATCGTGTTACCGAATTTTCGTATTAATTTCTGCAATTCGGGAGAATTTGATAATTATGGGTTAGATTATAAGTGTGAAGGTTATCTTTAATTTGATTCTAAATTTTCGTTATTCAAAGCTCAAATTTGATAACTATGGTTTAGATTATAAAACAAGTGTGAAGGTTATCTTTTTCTTGATTATAAATTTTCGTTATCCAAACGTTTAATTACAATTACAAAGTTAACCGTTGATTTTGTACTTAAACCCTCAAATACAATCGAATTAAAATCAGATATACGGAAGTTATGAAACGCGCTCAAATGCAAACATATTTTAGAAGTTCACAGTGCTTGCATCCAAGCCTGGAATTTGACGTTCCAGAGAACGTTTTTTTTTTTCTTTCAAAACGTATTTGACAGGCTATTTATGTTTTAACACGTAGAAAAATACAGGAGTTAACACAATAAAACAGTCTTTTTGTCATTTATATGTTTACATGTTTATTTTTTTACTTTTACTTAATCATATTTAAAATTTATTATGGTGGCTAGCTGATTGCCAAGTATGAGTGATTAGGGTTTCATTTTCTATGACAACCTAAACCTTTGACCTTCACCAGCCATGTTCTGGACACACTGCCTCCTTCCAGCCAACTCCTGACCATCTCTAGGCCGTTTCTCTTTCCCAACTGTTTAAGTTTTGCAAGTAGTCCTTTCGGCATTCACCAACCACGAATTTGTGGCTGTGCTAGTTATATATAGAGATAACCCGTCGAAATTTCTAATAGCTGCCGAATATGTATTATTCATTGTAGAGATTAAGTTCAGATCACATTTGATGATAGATGGGAAGATTGAAGTGTACCTGCTCCACAAAAACGTTGTTCAATTTGGATTCTCTTCAAAGTTCATACTCAATGCAGATTCTCTTGAATCTGTTGGATTAATTGTGGCACTTTTGAGAATTGATTTTGTGGATTAATCGTTACTTTAGGAACATGAAATTAAAGATCTACTCAAAGTAATGTTGTTGGTTTGGAAGTTTACTAATACTTATAAGTTTGATTTTGTTGAATTAATTGTGGTATTTCTAGGAATTGATTTTATGGACTAATAACCACCTTAAAAACATGAAATTAAAAATCTACTCAAAGATTGTTGGTTTGGAAATTAAATTTTGATGTAATGACAAACCTTAGCATAATATCAAAACCTTAACTCAGATTCAATTCTCCAAATTACATTGAAGAGATTGTAATAACAAACCTTAACATACTCTACACTATTCCTGGGATTGCATACTACAAACTGCGATGCTATTTACCCACTATTATGTATACATATATATGTATACATATAAAAAGACGAGGAGAAATCCCTAAAGATGACCTAATAATTGAGTTCGGATCCGAGGGAGTTAAGTCATTGTCGTCTTTGGCCATTTACACCAACACTTGGTCATACAATAAATTATTGGACAGCCTTCCAGTTGTAGGAGGGAGCTTAGAAGCACACCGACGGGCATAGGACAATCTCGGAATGCCGCCATGATATGAGTAATTTATGCTCGTAAAATGCGGTGGAGCCAGATGATAATAGGTCGGCAATTTTTCCTAGTTCTTTTGGGCTGCTCTATATGTAAAATTTGTACACTATCTGATTTCTGTTAGGATAGTTTGGTGCCAAAAAATCTTTAAAGGAATTTGAACATTTTAAGGATGAAAATTGTTACAGTAATTTTGAATTGACGCAGAAATATTTAAAGGCTGAAATAGGTTTTCTTAACTGTGCGGGCACTGGTTTGGTCTGGTAATTAGCGTGGTGATTAGCAGCATTGAAGTCAAAAGTAAACATGTGCAGAAACCAAAAAAAATGTGTCAAAAATCTACTGGTTATGTGAAGAAACGAAAAAATGTGTCAAAACTCTACTGCTTATGAGTTCGAACAGCAAATCACTGTGGATTCTTGTCTTCTTTATTTGTTGAGTAACTATGGTGCAAATTATTACATTCCACGGTTTTCTTTAATCATCACGTTTATACATGTGCAAACCTTCATATTGGTATGTTATAAAGACTAGCACAGCCTCAATCTCAGCTGGTGAACGCCCATAGGTTTCCGCGTTAAAACTCCTCCGTTAAAATTCGTTGAAACCTTTAGTTCAAAGCCTACCCAGGCCCATGAAAAAAAAATAAAAGAAGCTCACGCAAACAATTTATCAATACTAAAGTGGCTCAGACTTTCACACTCACGCAAATAATCTATCAATACCAAAGAGGTTCAGACTTCCACACTGCCTAAAAAAACGAATACCATTCACACTCCAAAATGTGGAATGACACGGTTCACATTTCAACATTTCAATTCGTGGTTTAATTATATAAACAATTAAGTAAAAATTTCTTTGTTAATCATTTTAATATTGTAATCATATTACTTTTACACTAATTTCTGATTAATCATTTTAATATTGTAATCATATTACTTTTACACTAATTTCTGATTGTAAAAAAGTAAATAGGTTAATTAATGCATTTATAAATGCAAGAAAGTTATAAATAATGAATCTTATTCATTGATAAGACTACCAAAAATATGATAGTATCTTTTATTGCTAATCATCAAATTAGATTTTTAGATTAAAAAATAAGCTAATTTCAAATCCTTCACCAATTTGGTATAGTGAATAAAATCATTAAAAAATATTGTACTGTGAAGCAAAATTGATATTCTATAACCATCTACTCGTAGCTACTTCCTAGAATCTAACGTGAATTCTCAAGCGAATTCAAACACAACTATCTACTTCTTCCACAATCTTACTCGAACTCTCAAGCCAAGCCAATTCAAGCACAATGTATCCTAGTTGAGACACGCGTGTCATGTTCAGAGACTCACATCTTGATGTTTCAACCACATAACAGTGTGAGACATATCTTTATAATACAACTGGATAGCTAAGCAGCAAAAATCGATCTTAATCATCATTAATCCATGATTTGAAAAAATATAAAACTTAACTGTTCAGGTTAAATAATTTATTTATGTTCCAATATTTGGATTG